>JAAGKR010001753.1:1329-46329 GCA_011419295.1 Clarias macrocephalus
TGAGAAAAGAATTGGCAAGAAGTTTAGAAATCAGCCGCCCATGGCTCCCTGTGGGAACGGTGCAGCATATGGAGTGTGTGTGTGTGTGTGTGTGTGTGAGCATGTTTGTGTGTGTGTTTGAGGAATGCTCTGTGCATGAGTTTGAACAGAAGAGCTATCCAGAAATAACTACAAAGACTAGCATCAAAAGTCTTAAGAGACCTAAAGTGATAAATTATTAAAATTAATAAAGTGTTCTGCCTTATGCTTTTAAGCAGCAGTGCCTTGAATTTTGGAGCAATTCAGGACATTAAAAAGTACCTGCTCAAATTTTTCTTTTATCAATGCAGTCCTCTTTTCTCGTCTCAGACACATCCGCCTGCACGCACACTCTCTAATGATATTAGAGTAAGTGGAACAGACATAGTCATTTACATCAACATCTGTTTTTACGCGCGCCAAACTGCTTTATTGGACCGGTCAAATCTCATTTCCATGCAAATCAGAAGCAGCCGACGTGGAGGATGACATTCCGGGCGTGCCGGGGCTGACTTATGAAACTAAAGTGCTGATTGAAACGGGTAACCATATTGGACGAATTACAGAAATGGTACATGATTGGGTTGAGGGATCGTTCTGCAAATTAGATTTCTACACATCCATAAATTGTACATTTAGAAGACAATTATTTTAAACATCCCAGGAATATAGTGCAACCACACACACACACCTGAGCCCTATGATGATGTGAACGGTGTCGGATGCATTTTCAGTTTTTAAGATGTTGTGCTTCTTTTTTCTTCCTCTTAGCGGAAGAGTTAATCATTCGAGTGGCTGGTTTTGGCAGGCCTTCAGAAGGCCAGGCCTCAATGTGATTAAACGAGGCTCTGAGAATCACGCAGTGTTCTGCTGACTCAAATTAATGAAATTAAGAAGTTGCTCCTCTTCATCAGAGAGAGGCACTGAGGGAGATGCCAACAAGCTGTGAAGTGTAGAAGCAAAGGCGTGAAGATGAACATTATATTCAATTTAAAGCCTCTGTCACTGCACAGCTTAGAAATGTTATATTGCACTGAAATTAGACTTTGAAAGAAAAGCAGATAAGTGAAAAAAGGAAATATGGATAAAGAATCAATTGTTTTACCATCACATTATTGTCTCCTGGGTAGCATGTACTGTATAAAGACTTGGTTATTAACTTAATTAAGGTAAATTTATTATTGTCAACGATACTCATTTGGAGTGTAGCATAATATATGAGTCTAGAATATTTGACCCAGTCTCACAGGTGTTTTAAAATGTAATATATTTTTTTATTTCCCTTGATCCAATGCTAACACTTAATGGGCTGGTGTCAGCTTGCTCTCTGGGATTTTAATCTGTTTACCATTTATCCTGTACAGGGTCACAGGGGGCCTGGAGCCTATTCCAGGGGGCTCGACGAACTAAGCTGGGTAAACCCTGAACGAGGTCCATCCACACACACTATGGGCAATTTGGAAATGCCAATTCTAATCCTGCATGACTGTGGGAGGAAACCCAAGAGCACAGGAAGAATATGCAAACTCCACACACAGATTCGTGCCTGAAATCAAACCCTCGACCCTGGAGGTGTCACACCACAGTGCAAGCCACTATGCCACCATGACACCTTTCTGGGATTTTCATTCATATATTTGAGGAGCAGTTAATCTATTCACTAGGTAGACCAGCATTGGTACAAACTTGAGCTTGCCACCAGGTCTCAAAACCATCGCAAAAACTAAACTGGCCAACTGGAGTTTCCAGCAGGGTTGTGATAACTTCCTCCATTTTACATTTCTAGTTAAATATATATGATCTACAATAATTTTATCTATGGCCTGTTATTTGCCGACCTGCACCTAAAACATATCTTCTCTCTTTTACATGGCTTTACACCACAAACCACCAATGAGAACTTTATCCTCTGTGAAAAATCTCCCAGGTCTTCTCTTTCTATCTCTACTGGTGATTCACCATTGCACTGCTTTTTTGCTATTTCTCTCATTTTTATTTTGCTTTCCTTTATCCGTACTTCACAATAATTTGTCAAATTGGGTCTTCCCTGAAAGCCTCATAAAATCGGTCAGTTCTTCAGAAATCTCAATCAAACTGTCTGTCAAATCATTTTACGCTGGAAAGTTATGGTCATAGTTGTGGACTATGATTCCCATCAGCCACTGCATCTCAACTGATCACAACACACACATCAGAGAATCTTTTAGCACCTAATTCACGTTTTGGTTTAAAAGTATACTAAAAAAGTATTAGAATTGTGCTTGTATAGCACTCTGGCAGCGCACTGGCATAGTGGTTAGTACTGTGGCCTTGCACCTCCAGGGTGAAGGGTTCAATTACCATCATGGGGCTGTTTGCATGGAATTTCTCCCTGTTCTGGGTAAGTTCACAGTCCAAAGACATGCAGATTAGGTTAATTGGCGATGGACTGGTGAGGACAGGGTGTACCTCGCCTCATTCCCAAAGTCTCCTGGGATAGCTTCAAGGCCCGCAACCCTGTATAGGATAGCACTCTGATATAGAAGCACTCGATAAATAAGTTGAATGAATGCGTTCATTTCGTTGCATAGACTTGATATTTGTTCATGACTACTGCATTTTGAGTTAAATATTTCACACTTGAATCTGCCTCCTTCTACAATCCATAGACAGTAATAAGAGTGATAAGCTTTTTTCAACCAGGTATCCCTGTGACCGACATTAGACAGCAAGAGAAGTAAAGGTGAGAAAAATGGACATGGATTAATAAGTCAGAGAAAACCCGAGAGTGGATAAAAAAAAGGACAAAGAATAAGAGAGATGGACAGAGATGAAGTGAAGCAGCAGGATAAGGTATGGCCTTGAAGGTAATAGAGGACAGCACTTTTCAGGTCTAATAAAAGCTTTAAAACAGCCACAGTGACAGGACCCAGTCATTCTGCCTCATAGCCTATCACTATGATATACACACACACACACACCACACACACACACACACCCTCTATTTCTCCATAGCAGCTCTAAGCTGTGGGATTACCACCACGGTCACACAAGAGCTCTATAATAGAAAAGAGCTGCAGAGGCCATGAGCCTCTCCACAGCGATGTCACCTCTTCACAAAAAGCACCTTAAACAAAGCATCAGGCAAAGTATGAGCTGGGGCATCACATTCAAGTCATGTCTGTTAGGTATTAGGGTTGGAACTTTCATCCTTTTATTTTTAAATTATAAATAAATTAAATAAAATAATTAATTTCAACCCAGTTCGTGGTATCAATATTGACTTAGACAAAAGCTGTGTTTTTATCTTATCCTGTCACATAGAAATAATTTTGTGTAGAGTTTTATTAAACTAGTTAAAAAATGGCAGCAACCTCATTTCCCCTCTTGTCTGTTTCAGCCACTCAGCATTCAGTATCACTAGTATACTAATCACCGGACTAATCATCTGTCATCACCGGCACCTGTTTCTCACCAGTTGATGCCTTAAGATAGACGTTTTTTATGCTTGAATGATTCATTGGTCAATGATTCAGTGTGGCTAAACAAACAAAAAACATTTATCTGAAATTGCTCTGGTACAGGGACTATACTGAAAATGAAAGTCAAAGTACTTCAGTAAGCTTGGAGTACTGTTTCATTAAGACTATATTAAAATACAGGTAGTCCCCAACTTATGAACATTCAAGCTACGAATTTCCACAGATACGAACGGACCACGGTTCGCATCTAACATTCGAAGATGCGAACAAATCGCCGAAGTATCTCGCATGTATTGTACAAAAATACACACTGGAGTGCCCCAGATGCCAATATTTACAATTACAATATTTTCAGTGTGTAAGTGAATGCTTAAAATTCCAGTATATTGTGTGCGTCATCAACAAAACAGAGTTCACAGTCCAAAAAGGGGAACACTTTGACAAAATGGCATCCAGGATTCTTCTAAGAAACTTAGTTTGACGTCTACGTCAACATCCATGCATGCGCGTGGGTGCGAAAGGCCCCCATACACAATAACCCCCCTCCTTTTCCTGATTCTTTTCTTTTCAAAGGTAAAGTGCTCATTAATTTATTTCATTTTTGCTTGATATTTTCTATTAATCTATTAATTGTATCTGAATATTTTGAGTTGTGGAATGAATTATTGGAGGTTTCCATTATTTCTTATGGGGAAATTCACGCTGAGACAAAATGATGCCTGGAATTGCCCTCGTGATTTAATGGCGCAGAGACAATTTCACTGAGAGATTCATTTCCTTAGGCGCAGTTACAGTTTGTGGCCACATAGTGGCAGTGTTGGGAAAGGGGACAGATTTAGTCAAGTGGAATGGAATGCTTTATATTGTATATTTGTGTCAAAGGTGTATAAGACTCATGTTGTCCAATTTATGGACAAATCCGACTTACGAACGTGCTCCTGGAACGGAACTTGTTTGTAAGTAGGAGACAACCTGCACAAGAAAGTCTGGATCTTTGGAAACTACAGTATATATCTATCTATATATAGAAATAAATAGTGGGGCTTCAAGACTTTTCACCTTAGTGTAGTTAGTCTGGGGCTCCAACTTGGGACACTGGATACCCTTCCTGACCCAATACTCCAATTTTATTTAGGCTTGTGATCGGCATTTCTTCTGGTGACTGGAGTTTGGGCATTGGGTGGGGCATTTGGCCATTTAAATGTAATAAATATTAAATTATAATTTAAAGACAAATTGTATAGTATAGAGTAAGTTGTGTGATTTAAGCTATGCATTCTTTTAACTGCTTTTCCTTATCAGAACTACAAAAAACATGCTATGCTACTGATATATACAGACATACTGTATACACACGCATACAGAATATATTCACTGTGTGTTTGCCTCCCACTAGCCTTTTGTGCTGTACTGCAGGTCACCATTCTCCTTCCCAGAGAGTTAGCACATGGACTTGGAGCTAGCTTGGGTAAAGCCCGCAGCATTCTATTCCGACACATCTATTCAATTAGGCTTGTTTGATTTCCCCCGAGAGCGCCCCCCTCTCTCCTTTCCTCAAAACGCATCATTAACACGGCCTTAGCCTTCCTATGGGACCTCCTGCCTCGAATCAAGCCCAAAGTACGGAGCTGCTCTGAGTCAAGGAAACAAACAAAGCAGCCTGCAGCTTTCTGAGGAGGCACAGGAGCCCCATTTAGCTGGCTCTCCGTGATCCTTTATGAGCAGAAAACACATTAAACCAGGAGAAGCCGGGCTTAACGCGTGGACCAAATATTACTCACAGGCCCAACAGTTTAATTCAAGTCAACTCAGCTCAAGTTTATTGTTGTTAGTTTTTCTAAAGGAATGGTTTACAATGTGCGTCCGTGAATCACATACAGGGTGTGTGTGTGTGAGTGTGTGTGTTGGTTGTTATAGTACTATGGGAAATGGGGCACTGAACTTGGTGTCAGCATCTGCTATTGAAGAATAATTGCTGATATGTTGTTGGAAAGAGCAAACATCCAGAAAATGGATCAGAAAGCCACAAGCAAGTCTGCAAGTAGCAATCACTCTGCTTCATACAGACATCTATTGATTTAGAATTTTTAAATACCAAACCCCCACCGAGCATGCAAACTCCTGAGTCATTCCCTCACTCACCCCTGACTTTTCATCAAAGATCTTGATCCCGCCAAAGGACACTGTAAGAAAAACCTTCTGCTTGTGTTCCCCTTTCGAGCGTGCCGAGGCTGCGATCCCCTACAGAGAACAGAAAAACATAAATACACAACCTTGAGCTTAAAGCTTTTTGCAGCTTATATAGTGCATGCTGGTTCTCTCCAGTACATCACTGTTTGACTGTATGAGGTGGTTTGAGTACTGTATGTGCGTTTGGATGTTAGGCTTTGCTTATTTTTGAATGGAGTTTCATGAACAAAAATATGGTGATATTAGTATAATTATTCATCTCTGATGACTTGTACAAGGATCACCACCATTACTTATATATACACACATTACCTCTATACACAGTGTAGAGATAATCCGGTATTTCTTTATAAAAAAAATTTTTTTTGCATATTAAAAGTCCTCTACTTGTACGGTATATACATTATCCTGCTCAATTTTATGGATAATGCCTGCTTATATCCTTTAAACAAAATTAGGTTTTCTATATAACAGTTTTATCTTTAATTTCATACTGTTGTCTATTCTGTAGCTGCTGCACATATCAACTGAATAGCTACAGTAAGTTATATAATTTTCACTATATTTACTGTATATAACTACACTATATGGCCAAAAGTATTCGTTCACCTGCCGTTACATGCATATGAAATTTAGTGACATGCAATTCTAACATTTTTTATAATATGATGATGGCCCATACTTTGCAGGTTTAACAGCTTCAACTCTTCTGGGAAGGCTTTCCACAATAATTAGGGGTGTGATTATGGGAATTTTTGTGAAAACATATGAATGAGCGAGTTTGGTGTGAAAGAACTTGACTGGCCTGCACTGAGTCCTGATCTCAACCTGATAGGACATATTTGGGATGAATTAGAGCGGAGCCTGCAAGCCAGCCTTCTCGTCCAACATCAGTGTCTGATCTCATAAATGTGAGTCTGGAAGAATGGTCAAAAATGACCATAAACACACGCCTTAACCTTATGGAAAACATTCTCAGAAGAGCTGAAGCTGTTATAGCTGCAAAGGTTTATTAATTATAAATGATAAATTATTATTAAACCCTATGAATTAAAAATAGGATTTTACTGAATTTCGTATGCATGTGAAGCCAGGCAAGCAAATACTCTTGTCAATATAGTGTACTGTATATGTACTATTTTGCCTACAGCTTATAAGTTGCACAATGCCAATATTCGCAATGATTTATATAAAATACTTTTTGCAATTTTGGTAAATATTAAACTGTTCAACTGTACGGTGCAATGACAATACAGTTCTATATCTCTGTCTGTACTTCTCATCTATGTTTCAATATCCAAAATAAATATTTAGACCTTTAGATTTAAAGTCGTCTGTAAATGTCGATAAGTCTTGTGCCCTTATTCAAAAAAAAAAGATTTCATCATACTGTATGTCCCAGTTTGACCTCAACACCCCTCATACACATAATGACAGAATGCACTCACTCCTAAGAAAAGTAGACTGTGTTATTTTTATTTCTTATTAGCTAAATTTTATCATAAATTACATTGTGTTTGCACTGAAACATGGAGGATATAAATATGTCACTAGGGCAAGCAGAATAAATTAGACTTTCTCACACATTAAACACACATCTGTGCATTTTTTTCCTTCATTTATTTATATATATTTTTTGCATGTGCAAATTTATATTACAGTATATATGACCCACTGTGGTCTCGACGATTAGCAGCAAAACAACCCCATTTCTCCTGACCATCCATGTGTGAGATTGTGACTAAGTGTGTTTTTTGACAATTTAAGACAAAAATTATGGCACATTTATCTGTACAAATAGGAGCATTGCGTGCATGCCTGCAAGCTAGAAAGTGGTCTACTAAAATTATTCTTTTTTTAACTACACCCAAGGGAATCTACACATTCCTATCTCCCTCTGTCGATCAATAACGTGATCCTTAGTATCGATCCATCCTGATTGGTGGGCCATATATTGTAAGTACACCTACTTTAGAGTAACATAGTTTATGTGTTTCTTATTCACACAATCCATGTCCACTGATTTGGAAAACAGCATTTGAAAAAACGGCTGGCCGAAGAAAATAAAGTGAAGGAGGACAGCATTGACATACGGTATACAAATGCTTTGAAATCTTATGTGGTGGTGAAATAGTACAGTATGAACTGTACAGTAGTATGTGTTTGGTTAGTGACACAGCGAGAGAGGGGAAGAGATCAGTTATGATAATGGCGGGTCGTTAGTCTACTAGGAAGGACTAGTGAAGGATTATGGGGAAATGAGTATGATTGATTACAATTACAATTAAATACTAATGCAAATCATGACATTGTCCACCACTGCCCTATACACAAGGGCTTAGGCACTTCCATACACACATGGGCATATACTGTATGGATGCACAAATACACAGTAAGTATGTATTACTGCAAATATATATGCACACATGTATTACTGCAGCTAAAAGCTGTTATAGCTCATTTAATTTTTCTAAACAAAAGTTGTACTTAAAATCATTTTATTAGGGGATTGATTTGACAAAAATAGTTAAATACATCACACACACACACACACACACACACACCCACACACACACCCCCACCCCCACACACACACCCCCACACACACACCCCTTGGCTGGGCAGCGTGGTTTACAAGGCTCATTAACTCAGCTGATGGATGTAGGGTATGAGAGATCATTCACATTGTGACAGCAGTTGTGTGCACACACACAAACATGCAAAAAAAAGGCACACACCTTAAGCTTCATCATTGAGTCCTGACAGAGCTTGTCTCCTCTTGCGGCAGTGACCTCATCAATGCCAATGAGCTTGGCCTTGTAGCGGACACCATCCCCTTTAAAACGTTTTATCAGAGCTGCCTCAGTCCGGTCCTGCCCTGAGGAGGGAGGGGGGGAGAGAAAGAGAGAGAGAGAGAGAGAGAGAGAGAGAGGATACAACTGTTAATTAAAGCTCACTGGTGATCTGGTGATGCACTTTTCCCTAAAATGCAAAAAAAAAAAAAAAGTTGGTTTTTGTCCCCCTCTTCCTGTGAGCAATCATTTTAAACATGATTACAACCCACATTTCACATGTTTATTCATTATAAATCTTCTCCACGAACACAGTGCAGTAATGAAACAATAACTAACTTTTGAACAGCCAATCACCATACTGGCAAGTTTTCAGGAGATGTGAGAAAAAAAACATAAAGCCCAATGGAATCCTACAGTATGTATAAATTGAACACACACCATCTACCCAACCCCATTATTTAACCAGAGACCATTAGAGGTGGGGGAAAGAATCGATGCAAGTATGAATCACGATTATTTTGTGGGGCGATTCACGTATCGCCAGACTAACTCCAAAATCGATCTTTACATTTATAATAGAGATGAACCGGTCGAACAGCCAGAGACTAGAATTGCCTGGTTTTCAGTTTGATTGGCCGTGACCGGTGATCGGACAATCACCCTCAGATATAAATGATTCTGCTCCGAGCGTAATAGCATCCGAGTGGCGCAACAGAAATACATTTTTATGGAGTTACTTGTTCTAAAACCGCACACGTTAAAAGCCGCTGATCTACTTTATTCTCCCTAAGCTATGTGAGGGAATTAGTCAAAAATCTTGTTCTTTGCTTAATTTTATTTGAAGTTAAAAGTGGTAAATAACTTGTATTTGTAAGCTATTTTGTATTGTTTAAAGGCTGTGCTTTTTTTTAAAGTGAGAAAACTAATGTCATAAGGAACGGGCTACATTTAATCAATCATTAAACCCTTTTTTTTTAAAGGTTTGAAATTGAAACAAAATTCGAGAAAACTTTTATATCGGATCGGAATATTAATAAAATCATGATACTTAATCATGATACTTAAAGTGTAATTTTAATCGAATTGGCACTTAGGTATCACGATAATATCATATCCGGAAATGACTGGTGATTCCCATCCCTAGGGACCATATATCAACTGCGCCACCTTGAAAGCCAGATCCCAAAAAAAGAGCACCAATATACCCTGTCAAACATAATATTATAATATAACATCAAATATAATACTAATGCAAAATAAAAGCAGGTGTATACAAGTTTGTAATCTGCTCATGATGTAGATACAACATCTTACACTTCTACCGGAACTCTTCATTCCGACACATACATCTAGGAAACTTAAAATAATGTTTATTCAATGTTTAATAGATATTAAAAAAAGGAATGTTGTCTTCAGTTGGCAGAAACAGTTCCCATTCACATTTAATACTCATCCTTCAGCTGTATTCATTGGTGCATGCAGTTGCAGTTCCTAAAGTGTCTTTTGGGCATAGTAAATTACACTGCACGCCAAATTACATGTTAATTAATATGTTAATTAATAAAACAGGCAAAGAAGAGGAAAACTAATATTTTGCTCATTTGAAACATGTACAGAAGATAACATGTGAAGGAAGTCCCCCCATTTCCTTACATTAATAATTGAATTATATGGATTTAATTAGAGAAATGGGAGAAAATGTTTTACTTTGACGGAGTACCTAAAGACACAATTGAAAAACTGGTTGTTTATGTAACAACCTCAGCATCAACCTCATTTTCCCTCTCGTCTGTTCCAAACACTCAGCATTCAGCATCACTAGTATACTAATCACTGGAGAACGATTCCTCAACTATATAAAAAATACAGAAAGTCTTTGAAACTCTTTGAAAACAAAATATGAAAAAGCGAGGAGGTGGGCTCAAGACTTTTGCACAGTACTGTACAGTATGCTTGGGCTATATATACTGTATATATATACTGTATATGTCTGGCTTGAGCTGTTAAGATAGTTTAAAGCCCAGCTCACCCATGTACATCTGTACATCACAGTATTGAAGATAAAACCAGTCCCTCCCATTGCTTGGCCACATAGGCTTTAATTGGCAACCTGGAATGACCAATCGATCGCCCTTATAGCACGGACACCAATTAACTTTCCTGCACCCACCAGAGCGGCGAGAAATAAAGCCAATTAATTTAGACCCTCCACTCTCACACACCTATAGGTAACACGCCCTGCTGACAGCCCTGGGGACACAGTAAACACCAAGACTTTTACACCGTTAATTGGCAGCTAAGAACATGGAGGTCAGAAGACAAAGCATGTGTGCTGCTTAAACAATGAAACGCATTAATTTGGGCATATTTAAAACGTACATTTCCTCCTGAGATTTTTTTTCTTTTACACAGCATGACCAGGATTTCCTCAGGTTTTTAATTCTCTCATGTTCATCTCTTACAGTCAAGTCACATGACAATCCTACTATATAATCTCTCTCGCTCTCTCTCTCTCTCCCATGGTTGCGGAATTGTTGCTCGTATCAGTAGCGCTCTCGCGTTGACCTTGCTCTAACACACTCCTCAGTGTTATCTATTGTGGCCAGTCAATGGCTGTTCTTGTCTCAGAAAATACAGGGTTGGGATTTGACTAATCGAGCACAAGCTCTGGGGCTGAGAGAGAGCGGGTAGGCTGGAAATCCCTCGCTTCCTTAGAAACCTTAATAAACGCTTGGAAAATAATATGATAAAGTAATGATAGGCAGGATTAGAACATTTTAAAAGGAATCTAGAATTTCTAGAAGAATTAGCAATGCTGCGGTACACACATAACTTTAAAACTGTCTGAACATCAGTGGACAACGCTCCACTCTCCCAACCTGCGCAAGGTTAATATCATTTTTAATGGGATTTTTTATTTATTATTTTGCATTTCAGACTTTGCTGACTCATTATGTCTCACAGCTGGCATTAGCGTTACTGAATCTTATAAAGGGGAAAAATACACACCTTTCCACCTCATCTCTGTCTACTGCATGTAGCATATGTGATTAGCAAGGATTAGCACTTTTTCCTACACCAATTGTTACACCAAGGCCAATTGTTTCGGGAGCATTAATATAAAACATTTATGGTCATGTTAATTTACTCTCTTATCCACTCACATACTCACTCATTTACTCACTCGCTTACTTATTCGTTCATTTTAACTTAATAAATGAGCAAGGGCTTGATATACGAGTAGTACGCATACGTTTTGTCTGCTAAGCGTCACGTGATCACAACAGAACTAACAGTTCTTCTATCTCGTTCACTGTGGGATTATGGGTAATCGTCTTCCATGCTCAGTCTCAGCGTGCGTATATCACTTGTATATCAACATCCGTGCGCGTGTACTGTTTATTATAACATTATGACCGTGTGTGTGTGTGCCTGTTAAGCAAAAGCAAGAGTCATTAGAGAGGTTCCTTTTTAAAGAAGTTTCCCACCTGTGTGTGTGTGTGTGTGTGTGTGTGTGTGTGTGTGTGTGTGTGTGTGTGTGTGTGTGTGTGTGTGTGTAAAAAGTTGTCCTACACAGTAGCCCCCTCCCCCTCCTCTCGTCTTACTTCAGGTTCATACATACACACGCGCGCACAAAAACACACACTACGATAGCTCTATTCTGACACGATTCATTTTAAAGATAAAGTGCAGGTTAATTTGCTTTATTTTTATTTTACATTTTGTATTAATTATTTTTATACTAATATTTTTGGGTTGTGGAACAAATCATCAGAGTTTCCATTATTTCTTTGATATACAGTACGAGTGCTTTGACATACAGTACAAGCATGCTTCTGGAACAAATTATGCTCGCAATCCAAGGTTCAACTGTGATTTCTTACTTAATCATTTCTTACTCATTATCCTGCTTTATACATTCATTAACCTACTTTTTTTTACTTATTCGCTCACTTTTTACACTTTCTCACTTACTTTTACTAAACACATTTACTCACCCCTTTTCTAACACACTCATTCACTTACTCTCTTATTCACTGATTTTCTTACTCAATCATTTCCTCACTTTCTTACTCATACCCTTGCATACACATTCGGTAACTCTTTCTTACTCATTCATTCACTTTCTCATTTATCACAGATCACAAATTTCTCACCCATTTTCAAGTCACTCACTCACTTTCTTACTCACCTATTACTTAATAATTCATTCATTTTTTATATCACTTATTCTGTATACAGGGTCATGGGAAGCCTGGTTCCTATGCCAGGAGATTTTGGGCACAAGACTGGGAACATCCTGGACAGAGTCCATTGCTACACTAATTCACTCACCAATTTACTTACTTATTATTCACATTCATACTCACTTTTTTATTCACTCATTCACACTCTTATTCACTTTTTATCTCACTCATTTACTTCCTCATTTGTTCACTCTTTCTCCTTTACTTTCTCAATTACTCTAGGGGGTATTCACTCACTTTCTTACATGTTCATTGACTCAATTGTTGACCTATGGTCCACTTTCTGTCAGTCACATATTCATTTACTTACTCACCCATACTGTATGTCTTCATAAGTTCACCACAAGTTTACTCATTCACTCATCCAGTGTCTCACTTACTTTCTTATGGTCATCAGCCACTCATACACTAGAGTCATCTAATATAAAAGACTTTTGCTCTTCAATACTCTTCATAATTTTAGAGAGAGAGAGAGAGAGAGAGAGAGAGAGAGAGAGAGAGTAGAAGAATGAGTTTGCATGTGTGTCAGTACAATTTGTTTTGGTGCGGAAATATCACATCATATGAACAGTTGAATAGGTAAAAAGGACGGCGTCAGACTACATCTTTTTCCAGAATCGACCGTCTCTCTATATACATCAAGATCAGAGCCAATGCCACAGTACCAGGGACTGGCTTTACAGTTGAGCGCGCTACTGCCCCCTGGTGCTCTACTTTATACGTCATCAACAGCTGACCAAAATCACTTTAAGCTGTTGCTCAGTCTGTAAAAGGCCCAACAAAGGCATAAGCGAATGTCACACACCTTCACCTTTAGCTATGTCTAACCATCTTGCGCTAAGTGCTATGCACTGATGACTAAAATATAAAATCCAAAATACATAATTTTATTTACTTTTTATTTGAAAAATACAAGTATGCCATTATATTAAACGTTTAAGAGGCTACATTTGGAGCACTAACGTACATAGCCACTGATGGCACATGCCAAGACGTTATGTATGTAAGTGATACGACCAGCACACACACACATACACACTTCATTATTTGCAAGAAGGCTGACATCCTGGCTGTGCATCACAGCACTGCTTCAGTGAAAACTGAACACACACACAGAACCTAATGACTTCCAACAAGACTTTTCATTTTCTTACGATGCGCTCTGCTTCTTTATTAAATTAAGCATGATGCTGTTTGTCTTCCCCTTTCACTTACTATACCTCTCTCTCCCTCCATCCTCCCACCATCCTCCGAGCCTCCATCCTCTCTTAAAATCTCCTTTAATGACACTACAAGCATCCTTCTCATCATTTAACCTTGAAGGTCTATTCGCTGTAATGTATAATCATTTATCAGGGAGGAAAAAGACAGAATGCAGGTTGTTTTCCATTTATCTTACCTGGATTTAAGATGAAAAAAAAATGGACTTAGTATTCAACACGAAAGCTGGTTCAAAAGCTTGTTGTGCAACAGTGACTCCGCTGTTTGAAGTGACTTTAAAATATCGAGTTCAATAAACATCAAAGAAACACACAATGAATACATCACCAATATGACATGTCGTGGTGCCCCCACAGGCTCCCTGGCACAAGAAACAAACACGTATCTAAACACGGCGCACACACGAACCCACACACACCGACACATTTTCTCACAACACAGACAAAATTAGATTGCACATTCTGTTTAAAATTCTTGTCAAGTATCCGAAGCGGCCCGAGAGAGAAAGGCGGCCACATTCACCATGTCGTGCATTCATTCAGGATGCTATCCGGGAGATATGGTATTACATGTTTAGCCTCTTCAAGAAAAAACAGCTCTGAAGAAGTATTTTAAATTGAATACTTCATGCTTCGCAAGCTGATCCCTATCTACAGTACCTGTAGTATAGGATGTAGGATTGCTGTGAACCGGGCTTGTGCGACATTCAGTTTTCTTTCAGTGATCAGGATTCATGATTTGATCATAAAATTACGATAAATGAGTCAAGTGTGTAGAACCGATCTGTCAGAAGCTATAAGAAGACAGGGTGCTGGACATTTACCCGGCAGGGGTAATTGTGATTTTTTTTTTTTTATTCTACAGATTCTTATATCACAAATATAATTAAAATGTAATCAAATAAAAAAAAAATAATAATAAAATATGAGCGGCATTCAAAACAAATCAGGAAAGAAAAGAAAGCCATAAAACTGACATTTACTGAAGATTTCAAGCACAGTATGGTGATGAGCTGCAGTAAAAACATTTGAATGGTACAAACGCATTAAAGAAGGTTGTATATACTGTATGTTAATGACGATAATGGCTGAGGTGGCTCACAGCCCACTGTAGTCGTTCCTTTTTGTAGCAACTGTACACACGCAAACACCACACTAAGCCATTTCCACATGTTTTGGCCATTAAAGGAGTTTCTGGGAGGCCAGCGTTTAATACATGAAGCATGCGGTCTGATCATGACTCGACTGAGATGACTGAGAAAACTTTCTAGCTTAATAGTACAGTAGGCTTCTAAATTGCCATGTGCAATGTCTGTATTCGATTCCCAGCAAGTGCCCAAACCGAGCCAGTCTCAACTGGAGGAGTTCATGGTCGATCCATGTTGACATCATGCTGGGCATTAAGGCCATACAACTACACTTTGGACTCATCTGTCCATAGGATGTTTCAGAAGCCTTGTGCTTTGTTCAAACCTTACGCATATTACTGTGTTCTTTTTAAACAGAAAAGTTTCTCCTAAAATGAGCGAGCATAAGGATCTCAGTGAAGGGCTAGTCTGTGATGGCTAGGTGAGCAGGTGTGCGCATGCGTAACTCCTGTCAATAATTCATTGATTTAATCTCACTTGTTTGCCCTTTCCTTCATTTGTATTATTATTATTATTATTATTATTATTATTATTATTATTATTATTATTTTCATTATTTTGTCTATAATTTTTTCATTATCTCTCATTTTGTTTTAGATTGGGTTAATGAACATCACAAAATGTTGTTGTTCTATTATTGCTCACAAAGTTAAAAGAATATGTTAATGTAGCAGAACTTTTCTTCGAGAGTTTATTTGGGGAGGGGTATGTGATACTCAGGAGCACATGTACTATTCGGTTCTCCCTGTGAAAGACTCTGTGTGTGCCAGAGAGAGGGAGAAGCTGTCACCTGTTGACCCACTGATTATTTCTCCTTATTACAGAGGAAAGAAAGCACTGAATCTCATCGCCGAGAGGTCTTTGCATGTGTGTGAGGGTGACCAATCCAGCCGTGCTACACATATCCAAAAAGCGCAAGCCTTGTGAGGTGTCATTTGTATGCAGTGGACAGTACAATAAAGCGGTCCGAGAAAGGACAACCAGTGGGCCTGCGATAGATCTTATTAATAATGTTTATGAAAATTAGAGCGTAGGCATGCAGATACGCCTGAGACAAAGGGACACTTTGATATCCAAACTTGTGTATCAAAGCATTAGACTTACATTTACATGGAAGTAGAGGGAAAGGTAGGACATGATCACACGCAAGCTACAATGGAGTGTTCCTTTAAGGCTAGTGGAAAAATACAGTCGTTTTCTTCTTCATGACTAAGGTGCCCCTTCTGATTGATGAAGACAACTGCATGCTATTAATCAGCTGGTGTATTAATCAGGGTGGTCTGTGCGCGTGTTCATAGGTGTGTGTGCATGTGTGTGCATGTATACGTGTGCGGTATTCATATGAGCACCTGGAATCTAATGGCATGGTGCTCGTACAGCTATTCATCATAAATCATTGTAAAGTAGTTTGGAGAACGGTGTATGGATGTATGTATGCATGCGTGTGTGTGTGTTTGCATACATATAAGGCTTACTATCACTTCCTCCACCTTAAATAACCACTAGCTTCACAGTTACACTTCCTACAAGAAATTAAAAAAAAAATGTAAAAAATCTCACAAACACAGTCTGACGGATGCGACGGCACACAAGAGGACTAGTCGAGAACAAGTGCAGGAGATAAATAGACAGCGGGAGAAAGAGCAGAATCACTTTGTAGTCTTAGCTATTCAGCACATCTATCAGAAAGAAAGGTTTTAAAGCGAGCTGACAACCTTCATTTCACTCATCCGCCATGCAGCACCGTGAAGCACTTCATCCAGCACCGTCCTCACTTCATTCTGCGCCCTACAGCCTGGCAGTGAATTACAGCCGTCCTCTGAACATCAGCGGCACGCTGACACAGAGCCGCAGCATTGAGGGATCGAGAGAGAGAGAGAGAGAGAGAGAGAAAGGGGGGAGGAGGATAGAGAGCAAGAAGAGTAATAAATGTCATAGTGAGACTCTGCAGTATTAAATAACCTGGACCTTTGTCCAGACAGACGCTGAGCTTATCACCCACTGGAGACACTGCAAGGTCCCACACACACACACACACACACACACACACACACACACACACACACACACACACACACACACACACATACATATATACAGTTTCCCATGTACTCCAGCTGAGTGTTTGATATCATTTTCTGGTGTGGTATCACACTCAGCATTCACACACCCTTCGTGAGACCACTGCAATGTCTCAGAAAGAAATAATTTATGACGTTACAGAGCAGAGAGACAGAGAGAGAGAACGAGAGAGAATCATTCGATTTTGCTTTCATTGAATCTCTCCTGTCACTACTATAACCCTGCCGTCCACTGTTACAAAATCATAGAAAAAAAGCACAACCATAAACAGAAATATTCCACACATGCTTTGACATATATTTAGTAATACTGTAAGGAACTAAAATGTTTGACTTTGTATCACCTAGAGATAATTTGATATACAGTCGTGCAACAGCATGAAAGAAAACAATACATGACCTCTAAATTTCAGCTTAATATAAGCACAGAATTTGTACATAACATATTAATCATGATATTTAAAAAAAATAAGACTATGTCTCGCTTCAATGGGAGACTGGCAGCAAAAAGCGTGCAGATACATAGTGAGGACGGCACAATGGCATCGACAGCAGCAAGCTGAATTCATCTATTTAAGCTCTTTTGCTCTCTATCTCTCTTTTTCAGTTTTGTAAGCAACAGACTCCGTGTGCTTGAGCCTCATTTGTAATAACTAGATCCAGAATTAAAAGTCTTTCATTGAAAATTACAGGTGATTAGGGAAAAAAACTAAAGAAAATTTTCAAGCAAAGAGGTGGTAAGGCAATGAGTCAAAGTATCTACTTTGCAATATGGCTCAGACTTGGAGCAGGCAAGACTTGAGAATAGACGTGAACGTGATTAGTCCTTATATGGGAAGAAAACAGGGAGTCAGTATTTCAATATGCCGAAGAGGGAGACCTCTGCTGGCTGCGTATTTTGAGCAATCATGCTAAAAATATCATGAAATGAATTGTCTGTTTTTCCCTATTGTCTAGGTGTGGCACATGTACCCGAGCCTAGCACTTCACCTTATATGACAGAATATAAAATTTTTTCATTCTCTGCAGATTTGTGTAACATGCTCTATGAGATGCCCAGCTCTGTGCACAGGTGCTCCATGAAAGGGGACTTTAATGGGCCACCGGTGATCTGTCATTCACCGCAACAACCCTAAGGCGTAGCCGTCAGCAACCGTGACCCGGCGCTACTTGAGGGCACTTTTTCATTCCTCACACCATACCTAATGCCCGCTGTGCTGTCACTTCCTATTGACGTGTTCATTTAATAACGTCAGCAACTTTACCTCAGCTAAACTGACTCCTGAACCCTGCAGCCATCGTCCATTTCTACTCCCGCCTCCAAGCGTGAAGTACAATATTACAAAAACAACAACTAAAAGAATATCCATGCATGATAAATAAAAAATAAAAAAAAGAAAAAAACTCTGCATAAAGAACATGGTCGTTATTATTATTATTTATTTATATGTAAAATGTCTGCTGTAGTTAAAGTTTGAACATATATTGGTCGTATCTAGTAATTTGACAGCGATGACTAAGCCTTTGGATACGTAATTATAAACCGCAATAAGCATTTGGGTTGAATAATAAATGATGTAACATGATTTTTCAATACCCAGTGACTTATTAAAACATTTAAGCACCTGTTTAGCCTCATATACAATGCATAGGCCTACAGTATGAATATGCATTATATGCAATTTCAAAATGACAGCATGATACCTGTTTTCTGATACACTCATTTCACCATTTCAGTAGAGTTGTTTCCTTAGAGGAAACTTCACAGCTTCAACAATTACCAATGATTTACAGTCATAGTGCAAGTTGACACTATAGATATATTTTCTTTAACAAGTTAACACACATCTCAGCACTGTTAATGTGTGTGCTAATGCTCCAGCTGAAATCTCCCTCAGATAATACTTTTTTTTTAATACCTCTAACCTCCACTATTTCACTCCTCCTCCAAAACTTGCTATTTCCATGTCTATGCAAATGTACTACTGCTGAGCCACGGCCCTCCAGAGAATAGCAGAGCCGAGCAACAAGCCAGGAGAGGGGTCACAATTGGGGAAAAATCTAATTAGCTTGTTTGAGACACAGTCCATATGTCTTTTTTGCATTTTTTGTGTGTACAAGTACACCGGAGGTCTGTCCAAATGTCTTTCGTTCGTTAGGTTTACGCAAGATGCCCTTCTTGACGCAACCCTCCCATTTTACCCAGGTTTGGGACCGGCACTGCATCCAGTAGCTGGGAATCTAACCCGGGCCCTCCACATACTGTAGCAGACGAGAGACTCATCACTGGGCTTCCAATACCGGTCCACCTGTCCAAACCTTCTGACCAATCAGAATTGAGAAGTAAACAGAGCTATGGCATATATAAGAAACAAAACAGTGTAAAGTGCTGTTATAGAAGACTAATAAGCACTGGAGTATGGCGGCTATAATTTTTCTTTTTTTTTTATGTTAAAATGTTCAAAATTTTTATTTCAATTTGTCTTGTTCTGAACACAAGCAACTCATTCACAGACTTCCAGTCTTCTTTAAAATGTTTGCACCATTCAAAATTTTTGTGTTTTACTGCGGGTCTCATCACAGGGTAGCATGGTGGCCTAGTGGTTGGAACTGTGGCCTTGCACTTCCAGGGTGAGGGTTTAAATCTGGCCTTGGGTCTGTATGTGCGAAGTTTGCATGTTCTCCCGTGCTTGGAGGGTTACCTCCAGGTACTTGCAGGTTATGTTAATTGCCATTGCCAAATTGTCCGTAGTGTAGCTGTATGTGCGCGATAGATTGACACCCTGTCCCGGGTGTATCCACGCCTTGTGCCGCAAGTCTCCTGGGACAGGCTCCAGGCCCCCGCAACCTTATATACAGGATAAAGCGGTATCTACGATAAATGAATGAAAGAGTCTCATCTCTGTACTATACTTGAGTTCAGTTTTACTACTTCATTCACAAAAAAATTAATGTTACTCAAAAATCAATCACCTTCAGATTAAAAAACCATATAAACAACAGAGTTGTGTGAGTTGTATTCCCAATGGGTTTTCCCTCTCCACAGGCACTAATTTATATAATCTAAGAAGACATTTTCAACCAGAAAATAAAGAAGGAAAAAAAAATCTGTTTTGAGCACTGTGTACCGCTGCCTTAGGAACAAAATGGCTGCTGCTAGATTCCACTGTGCCTATAAGTCAATGCTAAGTGCCTTCCCACTGGCCTGCCTCTCCCTGCGCTCATCATTTACTTTATGAAAACCTCATCTGTGGAAAAATAAAAAGGAGCTTTATTGCAACAACAGCATCAGGTAGGCACTACAAGGGAAAAGCACAATAACTTGGTATCAATAAAACAATAAATCTGTGGCATTCTGTATTACACTCCTTTCATTGTATCGTGACTCAGAGAGGGCCTTCGATATGCAGCGTAATTGGAGTGTATTGTAAGTGTGGAGTACACTATGATGCCATTTTGAAGGAGGGAGGGGGGCAGATTTTAATAAGAGCCAACAAGGCCTGAGGGAGAAACAGTACACACATACACACACACCCGCAGAGATAGAGAGAGAGAGAGGGTGAGAAGATGTGCAATATGCTTTAACAGAAGCAGGCACTTCATTCAATTGTCTGTTGTATCTGCAAAAGGAGACAATTCATCAAGCAAAAATCACTGCCATATAGATTTTATGAACACATCCAAAGAGAGGCACAGAAAGCACTGATTTCTTGTATCAGATGTATTAGGACCTATTGTGATATAATAAAATAGTTTGGATTTCTAACAAACCATAAACAATATAATTACGTTTTTCTGCTCTGCAGTTTTCATTTTAATACTACATACAATTATTTGATCTCACCATATCAAACCCACTGGAATGGAGATCCACAGCATCGTATGAACCTTTCATGGTTTTTCAACCAGTTACCCCTAGTCTAGATCTTACCCAGTTTGTCATTCCCAGCTCTCTGGATTGATTCTGAATTCAGCCTATATTTATCATTCATGATGACTAAATAAAAAGGAAAATCAACTTTAAAATCTAATATTTATATACACACCCACATACACACACATACTGGAAATGACTGGAATTGGGGAGAACTACCCGACGGATTATAAAAACCTGGAGGGATAGTATAGAAGCATAAACTTTGTAAAAGAAATTTGGCTGGGAAAAAAATAAATCATGAATGGACATAAATTAAACATTTGATAAAGTCATCATATTAACAGCTCCAGCAGAAATCACAGCTTTGTTTAACTGTAAAAGAAAGAACATTTCCAAATTTACGGTGTGATGAGATCTCACAGGATTGGGACTATACAGATGTGTAGCCATAAGAAAATCACCTGCTTGAGAGACTAAATCACATTAAAGGCTTCAGTTTATATTTAACTTTTGAGCAATGGAAAAAGATCATGTGGTCTAATGAGTTCAAACTGACCCAACTCCAGAGCGTCAGGGTAATGGGTTCGTCAGGGTAAGAAGGGAAGGGCATGAAGCGATACACCCATCATGCATAGACACATTGATCCATTGCATAAGCAATTGGAGGCAGTGTTATGATGTGGAGTTGCTTCAGTAGGTCAGGTCTAGGCTCAGCAACATTAATTGGCCAAAAAATTAAGTCAGCGGATGACCTGAATGTACCAGGTTATCAAATAGCGGAGTTTTTCCTCCCTGATGGCACCGACATGTTCCTGACTCAAATTGTGAAAAAGTGGTTCTAGGAACATGAGGAATAATTTCCACACATGAACTGGCTGCCACATTGTGTGCTGTAATTCAAGCTAAATGCAGACCAGCTCTTGAGAGGTTGTTCTTTCATAAACACCCTCAATCTAAACCCAGGCTTTTGGGACAAGCAAGAAAACATAGACTCAATAAAAAAGCAGTTAACCAGTGACAATTGGTGGCGAGTTCTGTATCATGAGAAACAGAAATGTGTATCATGAGAAACAATAGAAGCACCAGCAGCAGAAATAAATATAATATTTTTTCGCATTGCAACAGTATATTTCTCACATTCTAAAGTGAGAAAAAAACTTGCCTCACTTACTGCCCCCACTGATAACGTTGATAGTGCACCATGTGTCGTTAAAGGTATCACTTTAGCTTGAATGTTGAATGTAGTGTTAAACAAGCCTCCTATCTGCTGCGTGTTGATACTCCAGACACCATGGTGCATTTCCAGATATTGAAAGCTACCTGGTAAGCACACGCACACGCACACACATGCTCAAACATATTAGCAGCAATAAATGATTGGGACATCAGTCTTACGTAACACATCACCAATTCATTTTGACTCACACAGTGTGCATCTGTAGAACGTTGTTAGATTTTGTTTTAATAAGCGAGCCCAGCCTGTCTGTGCATCCGGTCCCATCGGGGAACGAGGGAGTACCCATATTTGCTCTAAAGGAGCCTCGAACCGCCATCAGCATGAACCTGAAAGGCTGTTTTTATTTCATTATTTCCTGCCTAGTTCTCAGAAAAGCCATCTGAAGCTAAATTATGAGCGGTGGAAGCGCAACAGGACAGCACTTCATTATTTTAGGCTCATGCTGCTCACATGCATAGTCAAACGAGTTTCTGGTGATCATTATAGAAGCAGCTATGGATGTACCTGCAGCGTGTTTTTGTTTCAGTAATAGCAGGTTTTCTCCTCAGTGCTGGTATGCGCTACGCTATGCTGGCTCGCTTTAATAGCGTGCTGTCAGAGAGGCCATGTCTCTGGTACAGATTCGATCGATGGTTTGCAGAGCTTCTATGAATACTCAACCAAGTGCACCACAGAACAAGAAAAGGCATCTCTGTTCTCATTTAAGGACTTAACCAGGCTCTACTTGTTCTGTCTTTCTCTCCCTTTTTCTCTTCATTTTACACCCTATTGTATTTGCCGCAGCTTTTTGATACCCTTGGAAGATGTAATATTTTTACAAGTAAAGTTCATGACTAATTTTACACACTTAAAATTGCACAGTACTGAACACAAGTAATAGGAACCCACCCACAGGACAATGCATAAAATCATGCACCTCTCAAGAGCTTCAGTTCACATCAAGCATCAGATACTGTAGGTGTAGTGATCCTTCACCAGAGCTTGGATCTGTGCCTGTTTGAATATCTTAGAAATTTTCTCAAACAACACTCTAGGCCTTGCCAGATGTGGAAGGTAACTAAGTATGTTTACTTCATCACTGTAAATAAGTACAATTTACACATCTCTGTCTATCACTTAAGTCATTTTATTAGTGGATACCGTTTTACTTTTATTCTATTATATCCCAAAACAAACATCTGTACTATCTACTTCACTACATTTGTGAATGGCGTTATGTTACATAACCAAAACAGTGTGTAGAACTTTAAACAGTAATATCTCCACCTGCGTATGGATATTGTAGAGCAAAAAGCCACATTAGGTTCCACGTCTGTCCACTTAATCCAGGTGGAAGTTATTGTTGTGTACAGCCCTAACCTGGCGCCAAGCCATTTCCACATGCCTGGTCCAACTGGGAAAACTTTCTTCCTTAATAGTATCCACACACTGGTAAAATGCTGGAATAAGTACTCTAGGGTACCAGGGCATTACAGAGAGAGATAAAGGGAGTTTTTACTCTCATTCCTGTGTCCTGTTATTCTGCACAATGAAAGTCCTGGTTTGACAAATTCCCCTCGTATTCAACTTAAATTTCTTTAGTTAATTTAGTGAACGTTTCATTTATATAAAGTATACTGCTAAATTCTTTATTCTGTTTGTTCCTTTCACTGGTGCACGTCATACTCCTTCACATCCTGGTGAATCCAAGAGATCTACTGTAGTGTCTATGTTCTATCTTTGTTTCACTGACCAAACTTCATTGGCTAAGACTAATTATGAAGGCAGGCATCTTCTTACAGCATATCCCCTTTAGTAAAATCACTAACTGCTTCCAACTGCTAGTCATGCTACCTAGTTAGTACTCAGGCAATGGTATGTGTATTGCTAATGCATTTGACAAAATATTATATTATTATTATGTTTAAACTGTTTTATTCTCACTCATCATCTATGCCGCTTATAAGGAGACTTAGGGCACAAGGCGGGGCACACACATACACTCATTCACACACTACAGCCCATTTGGGAATGCCAATTAACCTAACCTACATGTCTTTGGACTGTGGGAGGAAACCAGAGTACCTAGAGGAAACCCACCAAACACGGGGAGAACATGCATACTCCATGCACACAGAGACGGTAACTGAACCCGGACCCTGGAGGTGCAAGGCGACAGTGCTAACAACTACACCACCAGCCATGCAGAAGGCCCGGGTTTAATTCTCACCCAATGCCCAAACCACAGCCATTGATGCAGTGCCAAAGGTTCGGCGACCTGTGCCATAATGTGTGTGCGGATCGACCAACACCACGATCACATGTCGTTAGGTTACGCAATGCAGTTCAAAAATGTAGTCAAGTAAAAGTACAATACACTTCTGAGTAGAGTAAAATTAAAATGCATCTTCTAATTTAATTATTCAAGTAAAATACAAATGTGTTCAATGTGTACTTAAGTACAGTAACAAAGTACATGTACTCAGTATCTCTGCATGGGACCAGCACTAAGGGTGCAAAGATCAGCCTACCAGTACTGCTGTACACGTAAAGTGTGTAGGTGAGGGAGAGAGACAGAGAGAGAAAGTGTAAACTGGAAATAGAGACACAACATGGGCCAAAGGGAACATAAACAATTTTCATTAGACCAAACAGCAGCTTCTGGCCTGTAGGGATGTTTTAACAACTCAAATCAATCGAGAAGGAACTAATATAGAGCGGCAAAGTGTGTGTGTGTGTGTGTGTGTGTGTGTGTGTGTGTGTGTGTGTGTGTGTGTGTGTGTGTGTGCGCATGTGCGCGTGTGTGTGTGTTTGCATGTGTGGATGAGCATTTATGTGTTTTTTAAGACTTGTTTGATTCATGCCCTCCGGATTATAGCTGGCTTTTAAAAAGCTGCAACCTCAGGTGATATGCGTTCAACTTTTATAGCTTTGTAACAGTTGTTGTATTTGCATAAGTAGCATTTTGTCACCCTGGACCGATTCAGCAGAGACATAATCCAGGATAGACAATGGCACAAAGCTCCAGGACTGAGACCTACACAGAGAACGGCACATCATGATTCATAAGCTTCACAGTACATATTGAACTCACTGCAGCATGCGAGTTGTGACTCAGCATGAAATATGTTCATACAGAAATATTTTTCACATGCTTAGTGGTGCTCCTTGTTTCGATTATAGATGCGCGCCCTTTGAAGATTGTTGGTTCTTAGTTTATGCTACGATGGTTCGTTACTGTTTCCGGGGATTTCCTCTGCATGTGATAAATTAATCCTACTCCAGTTCACATGCTATCTCCTTCTGGCTGTCTGCTCTCCCACCCTCACTCCATACAAAGAATGCAGGAGCTGTGAAAAGCTAACACAAAGCCAAGAATGAATAAAAAATTACAACAGTACAAAAAAAAAGACCAGCTCATTTATGCTAATCAGTAGCAGCTCCAGAATTAGCTTCTTCAGCATGTTGTAACCGGCTGGAGGACATCAGATTTTCTCATGCATTTCACTCATGACAGCTGCTCAAGCTACTGCGATACAGCTGCTCCCTGGAGAGCCATTCATACAGCATGTGGTTAAAAAAAAAAAAATCAATGGCAGGGTATTCAGGCTTACAGGTACTTCTAGCAGCCACACACTGACCTTTATTTGCTACACACAGACTTGTGTGCTAGTCAATGGGCTTTGGACCTAAACACATATTCCCTGCGCAGTTAGTCTTCTAAATAAGAAAGGAGCAGTTATTCACAACATGGAGGCTTAAAAGTTGCCCGATGGGTCGGAATCGGTGGCAAGCTCTTATTTTTACTACTGTAAAGTATTGAGTAAGTCCCAAAACAGTTTTGCCACCAAAAACAGCCCTGACTCATCGAGGCATGGACTCCACTAGACCTTTAATGGTGCGCTGTCGTAACTGGCACAACGTTGTCAGTAGCAGATCCTTAAAGTCCTGTCTACCTGAGCCTCCTACAACAAATGGGCTCCATATCAACTTAAACACCTCTCCTGTTATACTGAACTTCCAGCCTCCTAACACACAGTCTGACTGCAGATCAATCCCTGCTATCTGCAATCACCCAAATGAGGATGGGTTCCCTGTTGAGTCTGGTTCCTCTCAAGGTTTCTTCCTATTGCCATTTCAGGGAGTTTTTCCATGCCACTGTCACCATCACCCTTGGCTTACTCATCAGGGACAATCTTATCATCTTGATTCATACACATCTACATTTCATACAAACTTCCATAATTCTTCTGATTGTGTAAAGCTGCTTTGCAACAATAACAATTGTTAAAAGCGCTATACAAATAAAATGTAATTGAACTGAATTGTAAGTTGTGAGGTAAGGCCACGTTCTTCTAGCCCATCCTACAGATGCTCGATTTGATTGAGATCTGGACAATATGGAGGCTGAGACAACACAACAAGCTCATGTTCCTCAAAGTTTTCCTGAACAATGTTTGCACTGTGTCCATTTCCCTTACATAAGGGAAATAACTGATTCCATGTCAAAAGTAGCATCCACATAACCCAAGATTTCCCAGCAGAACTCAGAGCTCAGAGCATCACGCTGGCTTTCCTTCTTCCCATTCTCGCCCATTGTAGGAGCATTTAGCAGAGGATGTGGGTCAGCATCGGCACCCTGCAGCTAAGCAGCCCCATATGCAACAAACTGTGATGCACTGTGTGCTCTGACACCATTCTATCAGAACCAGCATTAACTTTAACAATTTGAGCTGCACTATTGGATCAGACTACAAGGGTCAGCCACGTGCATCAGTGAGCCTTGGCCACCCTTGCCCTTGTCCCCAGTTGACTGTCTTTCCTTCCTTGGACCATTTTTTATGTCATGTCCTGAACATTTGCAGATCAGGAACATCCCACAAGAGCTGTAGGTTTGGAGTAGCTCGAACCCAGTGCGTAAAAGTTAAGTATAATGAAGACACAAAGTTGCCAAGATACACTGTAATATTTTGAAGAGGTTACATTTTAAATAATCTGACAGAAACCTTTCTGGGGAACTTTCAGACTGTCAGACTAAACATGATGACAGTCAGTGACAGCAGGGAGAAAAAGAAAAAAAACCTTTTAGCATAGAGTCTACTGCTGTTAGTTTTATGACAGGAGAGCCAGTGTGGTGTCTCAAATCACGATGAAAATGTCAAATAATTCGCTTTGGCAAAATGTTGAGCATCTCTGGGTTTGCAAATCACTTAAGTGTTAGAAGTTTGGGTTCTTGATGACAGGAACGTTCCCTTTAAGTGAGATGTGTTTTGCATGCACTCCTGTCGTAGCAGATCACTACCAACAAATGATGGTCGCCTTTGTAGTATGAGTCGTTTTTCCTTTCACATGGTCACACAGGAACTCACATTTTATTTATGTGTACGCTACTATCAGTGCCAGTTTGAAGTGCTAGTAGATACAGTGGTGCGTTATCACCCAAGGGTTGATTTTTTTCTGAATACTCACAGATATGTCAACTACATCACTTTTTAATTTACTAATTAACAACTAATGCTTTTTCTATTCAGATACACTGTAGAATCATGTAATATCCATTCAGCCACATAATCACAAACATGTGCACCACGTTTATGAATATTGTTGATGAGGGTGAGTCAAAAATTATCTGCACTCTGGCTGTAAAATTTATTTTAATTAAGACAAATACATAATTCTTTGACATAATCATCTTGTTTTTCAGTACATCTGTCAACAAGCCTTCATTTTCCCTCATTAAAAAATGTTTTAGGCTATGCTGCTAGCCACAAATGCAGAATGCTAACCTCACCTCTTCACCAGAAGTAAATCTTTGTTCTCGAAGGGCTGGTTTCAGGGTAGCAAACAGCTAAACGTCCAATGAAGCAAGAACAAGACTATAGAAAGGATGCTTTAACACTTTCTGCAGTGATTATGCAGAGATCACAACATCCTTGGATTGCAGTCTCTGCATTTAATCTGAAGTTTAGGCTTCAGCTCTTCAATAAGCATCTCACCGCAACAAGCACTGTTGAAAAAAAAGAAAAAAACTCCTAATGATAACCAAACTCTGTCAAGCAGGAAAGTGTCACGGAGCATGTTTATCACAAACAAGCACATAGAGAGACTTTTCCATTCCTGGTTGATGGATGGGAGAAAAACACTGCCATATTATCAGCTCAAAGTAAAAAATAAGATAGCATGGACAAATAATCATCTTCCCTCGTTTCCATGCTAAGGACTTGTTCACCCACACATTCCCATTGTGTTTGTGCCATGCACCAGATCGCTGACACTAGTGAGTGCCACTTCCAAACCGCCAAAAAGTGTGTAGTAGCTCCTCTAACACGAGGGTCAAAATGAACTCATCATTTCTGTCCCCTGTGCGCCATTCCCATAATCCTCTCTGTCCTGCTGCCTGCACCTGCTGCCAAATCATCTCCTGAGCTGTGGGGCTATCGTATCAGCAAATGAGGTTGTTATTCTGCCAAGTCTTACACATAGACATACCACCTATATATATATATATATATATATATATATATACTACCCATTAGTACTCATCATTAACAGGTAAAGAGTTTGAAAGAGTTTGTAGAAATAGTTAAATAGTTAAAGCTAAAAATAAGCTGAGCACAATCTGACACATAACTGCTCAATACCTGTTTTTATTTATGGTGCAATTTCAGTTTTCATAGTCCAAGTACCATTTTTTGCAGTGTCCACCGAAGTACAGTGGAACCTTGGATTGCGAGTAACGTGGTTTACGAGTGTTCCGCAAACCAAGCAAAGATTTTTAATGAATTTTTATTCGGAAACCGTATTAGTTTACGAGCGCCAAGTATCATGTATCTTGTATCATGACTCTTATTTTGACACCTAGCCTCAATCTTGCGCTGTGGAATTCTTTCAGCGTCTCTTATGTGTGTGCGTGCGCGTAATCTGACACCGGCACACATGCAAACACCATGACACGCACAGAGGCTCTCTCGCCTTTTCACCCCCTCCCCGGCTCTGTCGTGATTCTTTTCAAAAGGTAAGGTGCTGGTTCATTTGTTTTGTTTCTGTTTTCTTTACTTTACCGCAGAGATCCCCTTAGTATGCTCACGCCAGTGTCAGAGAGATTTCTTTTTTTCCCCTGTTGAAATGGTGTTTCCGTTTTATGTGTGTGTGAGTTTGTTGTGAAACTTAAAAAGCGAGGTGGGGAGAGGGAGGAGGAGTGTTACTGTATAAAACGAGGCGAGGGAAGGGGCTAATTCCACACACACACACAGCGCCTGCACTCACCAATGGAAACACTTATCTGTCGGGATTTATTTATACTTTTTTTTTTAAAGGTAAAGTGCAGATTCATTTGTTTTATTTTAATTTTATAGATTGTATTAATTATTTTTATGTATTTAATTTTTGGGGCTGTGGAACGAATAATTAGAGTTTTTATTATTTCTTATGGGAAAATGATGATTTGGTTTACGAGTGTTTTGGAACACGAGCTCACTTCCGGAATGAATTATGCTCGTAATCCAAGGTTCCACTGTAGTTTCCTTCTTCTGTACCCCTAAAGTCATCCCAAAGACCACCATCCAAAGCTGGCTAGTTATGCTATTCCCGGCAACCACCTTACATTCTCTAATCGCCTTTATATTGCATCTCGTACACAGCAGGCAGTCTACCTGAGTACATCTTCCACCATTCTTAACAATGTCACCATGTGTTCCACCTTTCTTCTTAAAATATGTATTCACCACTGCCATTTTTTTCCTTTTTTCAGCAAGATCTACAATAATCTGTCCTTCCACATTCATCTTCTGGACCCCATACCTATCCATTACCTCATCATCAGCTCTGTTTCCTTTAAGGTCAGCTCCAATCTTTCTTCTGTAGGTACACTCACTACCACATTATCCAATTCACTCCAGAAATATTTTTTCACCTTTACATCACATCCTATCTGTGAAGCGTATGCACTGATGACATTTATCATCATTTATCACTCTCTTAGACACTCTTCTCACTTCCGCTACATTCCTGGCATACTTTTCCCTCAGTATTAAACCCAAACCATTTCTCTTATTATCTTCACCACAGTAACACAGTTTGAACCCACCTCCAATGTTTTTAGCCTTGCTTCCCTCCACTTGGTCTCTCTTACACACAATATATCTACCTTTCTCAGGACCATCATATCAGCTAGTTCTATACCTTTACCATGCACAGTGGCACCAATGTGGGTGTAAAAAATACAGTAGTAAATTATCACTCCAGATTTTTACTTTAAAACTTGGCAGCCAATAAACTACTTTAAATTTACAATTTTATTTTTGTTTTTTTGATGGAACGACTGTATCTCTACAGATTTCATAATGGCACTTTGTATATATACTAGATTTGGAATTTTTACATTTATAAGCATGTTTTTAAAAGTGTTCAGCGCCATCTGTTGAATTTTGAGATGAGTTAAAGACTTTTTCAAGGTAGATTTTTTATGATACAAAGGCATTTTCCATTTAAATTTCAAAGAAGCATATCTTCTCTTCCCTTGAGACGATACAATGCCTATATGTTGCCACAAGCTCGGCCAAATACATCAGTAAAAACCCAGCTAAAAAAATTTTATGAAAGTTTTTGCATAATGCCTGCACAAACGATGTGTTGTATTACCCAACTTGACTTGAAAATTTTTTTTTCATTTTTTTGCAAATATCTTCAATGGACAGACATGGTAACTTTACAGTTTTATTATATACATATATATCTCAGAATGATGGCCTCTGACCTCACAGCACTTAAGTATACTCTACTGTAAATAAAAGGATACTGAACAGTTACATAATGTATAAGAACTGATAAACTACTAGAGATGGGGGTTCAATTCTGATATATTTTCAGCAGCATCACACTGATTCCAAAATATATTTTTTGGTTTTTTAGATAATCTTTTTTTATTTATATACAGTGTGCCTGCATTTGAGTTCATAATATGTTCCTCTCTGAGATGCAATAAAGATATCTTTATTGATCCCCAGGAAACGTTAATTGCCGCAGCAACTAAATATGTAAAACTAGAATAAAACTTAGAAAAAATAGTAATTTTTCTATAATCCTTCAGGTGGTCCCTTCTAAACTATTCACACACTGGCAGGCAGCACAGTATCCCTTGTGGTAAAAGTTAAATATTCATAAAGTTTATTTGGAATTAATGAAATCTGGATTTTTTTTTTTTTTTTACAAAATCATGACACTTATAGAAGAATCTGAATACAAACTGAATTTTCAACTACTGTAGGTATCATGATCATGTGGTATCAGGTACTGATTCTCTATAATCTACAATACTTACTTCAGAATGAGCCCAAAGGAAAAAAAGTGTGTGGTATTGAGTCTGGTTCTGTTTAATCTTCTAGCAATCGTTTTAAATTCATCTTGAATCTCAAATAAAAAGAAAAGTATTAAACTTCATAGTAGGAAAAAACTGGAAACCCAGACTGTTGTTCCGCCTTATACAGTATATATGCATATATAAATATTTTGCTGAGATTCAGCTGCGAATGCATGTGCAGAAGACATATGCTGATCAGGAAACATCTGAAGATAACAGAATGATGCATGATTTCCATGCCTTTCTGCTGAGTGACAAGTTTTCAAGGCACTGACAAATCTGTGAATTTAAATCCAAAGACTAAAAAAAGAGGCATTATCGTAAACTTAAGCAAGACAGCATCAACTGCTCACTTTTCTGCTTGGCTTATAATCCGCTTCAGTGGAAGCTGCTTAAGGTAAGGAAACCTTCAATTTAACATGAATTAAGGGTTGATATGTCTCTTTCGAAGCTAAACAGCTACTATCAAGTTTCATTTTATTTACAACACGGTCATACAGTACACACTACCATACTTCTGTCCTCTTTTACACACTAGCACAAACAGTACTAACCACTGCCCCATGCCATCTAACTGAACTTTCCGGTCATATTTAACATCTAGACTCTATACTGAGAAACCAAGAGAGAGTGATGACTACTACACCGTCAGGTAACATACGGGCATGACCAGACGCATGCCACTACACATACTCCAGTGTGAAAAGTGTAAGCAAACGATATGAAGAGAGCAGGTGGTCTCTCTGTGGGACCCGATGATGGAAACACTATAAAAGGCCGAGAAACCTGCTTTACAAATCAGTTCAGTAAAGGTGTTAAAGAAGCGTTTAACAAATACTAATGTACATGTGTGACACAGAGGATAGCAGATTGACGCAGTGCCATATGTACACATTACCGCTGCCAGAATGGAGTGTACATTTCCAATATTACCTCCATAATACTGTTTCAGTGATATTTAAAGTTTTCTGGATTCTTTGTTTTATCTGGATTGCTTTTTGTAAACGGTTTGAAAATGATGAAACATTTATGAAACATTTTGGCCGAATCAATTGTACATTAATGGGACTTTATTTGAAATATCTCTTTTCTTCTCCTTTTTTTTTGGGGGGAGGGGGGGGGGGGTCAAATAAAGTAAGCAGTGATAAAGAATTTTCACTGTGACACACTGTAGATAATTTTTTTTGGTCTTGCATGAAGTATGGTAATGATACTTTTACAGTGTAATTATGTTAAACCTATTTAGAAAGTATGAAATGATTCGCATAAATATTCACCCCTTCTGGACTTTTCAATTTTTTTGTGTGGAATTAACTGTGCTTTTTACCGATCGAGGCATGGACTGGCCTTCTGGAAGTTTCCCGTGGGCCTTATCTTGTAAGGGATGGTCATTATAGCCTATATACAAATAAGCAACCTTAGTGACATGGATGTTGTAATTTGTAATACCAGATAGCAGTCGCAATCACAACTAAAAGTAACTTGCATTTGTTAAAAGTATCAAGCCAAAACACAGATAGAAAGAGCAAACCCACGACTGGTCCAGCCGTGCAGAAAAGTAGCACCGAAAAAACAGAAAAAGGCCTTGCTGGAAAGAGTTTAGGCAGTGTGCAGATGATGAAGACAGTGACAAACACCAGAGAGGAAGGAATAGGGAGCAGGCCTAACCAAAGAACTAAATATTCTGTAACCTTGGTGGTTTCAGGTCCAGTGTCCGAATGCAGATTTGTCCATCTCCTTGTCTAATTCATGCTTTATGTAGCACCAGGCAAAGCCTGGAGAAAAAAGGAAGAACAAAAAGACAAAGGGAAGAAAAGTAAAGCAGAGGCACTGATCACCTTTCCTGTCTCGAGGAGGACAGATGGCACCAGATGGGGTGATGAATGAGTCAGCAGGCTGTGTGTACTCCTGTTTGTGTGCACGTTTGTGTGTGAGACTGGTTTGACCTCCTGCGTTCATTTCTTGTCTCCTAAGGACAGTCTTCTAACTAAATGTACTGAAGTGGCTGCGGGATATTAGTACAGCCACTGAGTTTATGTGACTTCCAAACTCGATCGGAAGAACCCACAGGCAGCTGGCCTTGAGATGAAAAGGGCCACATCCCATCATCCTCTCTGCCTGTGGAGTCAGCCAGCGAGACGAAGCTAACGCCTGATGAACGGCTACAGGAGAGAAACTATGCACTAATGTACTGCTGAACTGAACAAAGCCAGGAGCAGCGCTGTCTGTGAGTCACTGTGCTCTTTTTTCAGCCACTGCATTGTAAAGGGGCATTCAAGTCAAACCAGGACTTTTGATTGGGCAGAATAAGAGAACACATTTACAAAATTCCCTTTATTTCTGTGTATAATGCCCTGATACACTAATGCACTTATTCCAGCAATATTCCAGATAGACCATCAAGGTAAAAAGTTCTCAGTATGCCGGAGCCATGATCGAACTGCCTGCTTCACGTCTGAAAGGCTGGCCTCCAAAGAACCCCTTTAATGTTCCAAACGTGTGGAAAAACATGTGGTGCACGGTCAGGACTGTATAGGGGATGTGCCGATAACTACCAGCTGAGTTCCTGTAATGTGCAAGTGGTGCTGGTGTATGATTGCGTATACAGTTCCCACAGACAGATGTGTCTCTCCTGCAAGTTGGTGACAAGTTATCCATTGATTATCCACTCGCTGAACGTTCATGGGAGCGACTGCAGTGGGCTCTGAGCTACCTCGGCCAGGATCGTCAAACATTTACTTTATTTACTGCGGCTAACATTCTCATCACCATACTGTACTTGTAGTCTTACATAAATCTCAACTGGGTGACACAATTCACTCAAATCTAAAAACCATAGACTGGTCAAGCTCATGTTTTCATGCAATGAGAATGCTGAAATGTAGAAACAATGTAACTGGTCCAACTACACCAACCATTAGCGTTCCAGTGGTGTAGTGGTATCATGCAAGATTCACGTTCTTGCGAATCGGGTTTGATTCCCAGCTGGTGCAAACTCCCTTGACATTCAAAAAATTTCCTCACTGCAGGAATGAATAAAGGTACATCATATTTTAAGTCATTGACACTTCATGCACAAGAAGGTGCATCACAAGTCCCGGTTTGACTTGAACGCCCCTCATGGATATACACACTGATGATATGTAGCATGATTTATATGCTACCAGAGTTACCAGAGAAAGACAATGCTCAAGAATAAGCATTTGGCATGCAGTATGTACTGTGTGCAATTCATTAACCACTGACAGAAGACAGGTGACACTGCCATAAATAAGGTGCCTTCTACCTTAATTTAATATCCAGATATCAATAGGTATTCATAAGGAGATATTGCTACGAAAGCAGAACATTGTTTATTTTGTGTCAAGTTCAGTCTCTACAGTTAAACCTCCATTCTGTTGTTGGGGTCATTGAAAGCGGCAAGACAGGATGCACATGCAGACTATTCTTTAATATTGTGACATTCTCTTCTTACAAAGGACAAACACCAAATACAAACATAACAAGAGAACGAAAGCTAAGGCTTGGCTACAAGCTAAAGGCTGAGGCTAAAACTGTAATAAAAATACAGAGACAAGAAATGGACCAAATTGATGTAAACAGGTACAATGAACCAACTCAAACACAAAATATTTTAGAGGCCAACTATTATACAAAATTCACTTTTTTCTAGTCATGGTTAGAAATTCAGAAGCATCTCCAGCATGTGTGTACAAACATAAAAAAATTATGAGGGAGAAAAAAAAAATCCCCTAATTTTCGAGCCGATTAGATTTTTCCCCATTCCTGATGTGACATCATTTAAGGGAAACCTTCTCCAGCTTGTTGCTCAGTGCTGCTGTTCTCTGCTGGGTCATGGCCCGACAGTAGCTCATTAACACAGCCATTGATTTTCTGGGGAAAAAAAAACTTGGACCAATACACAAAGGAAAGTGAAAGTTTCTTAAAGAGAATCATTACTGGTGACAAGACATGGATCCATCACTATGAGTCTGAGAGTAAGTGGAAGAACATGGAATAGAAACATTTTAAACAGGTTCTACAATCAACAGTGCTCATTACAGTGAGATGCTTATTGAAGAGATGAAGCCTAAACTTCAGATTCAACACAGAGGACTGATATCCAAAAGCGTTGTGATCTTCATGACGATGCACGTCCACACACTTCTGCCCACACTGTCAACACTCTGTAAAAACTTCATTAAAGCATCCTCTCTGTAGTCCTGACCTTCCTCCTTCAGACTCTCACCTGTTTGATCCCCTAAAAGCAGCCCTATGAGGATGAAGACTCGCTTCTGCTGAATAAGTGAAGACAGTGTGCATTCATGGCTTGTAGCTCAGCCTAAAAAGTTTTTTTAATGAGGGAATATGAGAGCTTGTTGATAATGCATTTTTCTTTTCTTTCTGTTTTTTTTTTTTGGAATAAAGTTAATTACAATAAATTGAACAGCCAGAGTGTGGATAATGTTTTATTTTGCTAAACTAGTACGACAGAAATGAGGACATGGTAGTAGCAATCAGTGCAAGATTAAAAAAATTGAATGCATCATTGTGCTGTGTATGTACAGTAACGTCACTTAATTCTGCACACCCAACACAATGATTTGTAGTTTAAGGAATTTTTTACATATACTGTAGTTCCCCCTTAGGAGATGCACTGCAGCTCTCAGCTGTGTGTACACACCCGCACCAAGTCCCACCTATCCAGCAATTCCTACACACACTCAGAGGTAACATACTCGTTATCTACCTGCTGCTGCATACCCCACCTCACAGACACTCATGGCTGGTTAGTGTCCCTGTGATTGACAGGGCAGAGAGGATACCATCCCTTACACCCCTTTAGACTCAATTATGCTCCATAAGGCACTTGGGCACAGCTGGTTGTGGCATTGTCTTCTGACCCCGAATTGTATGTGCGTCATGAGGCGTACATGCCACTGGAGCAGAGAATTAGGTAGCGCACCCCTCGGTCAGGACTAGCTCATTTACTTTAAGTCTCTAATATGAATGTTCATGGTTTGCATGTGTTTATATGACAGTGACCTTCTGTGTGGTAGGCGGAATCGATAAGATAGCTGTCCTGTTTTCTTCGATGTGCAAATACTCACAGTGCTCACAGAGAGAGAGAGAGAGAGAGAGAGAGAGAGAGAGAGAGAGATTATTCCAAATAGCTGTTTCTTGGCCTCTCTGACTTTTTTTTTTTTTTAACAAACCACGGGAGTCCCTCATTCAAAGCCCATCAGTCAGGGACTAGCAATGCAGTGCAAAGCTCTCTCTCCTTCTCATACACACGCACACCGCCAACACGCTCAACATGCTGACTGGCAGATGATGAATGAATCAGCGATTCACTACTTTCACTTCCACCTTCACAATTAATTAGGCTCACTGGCTCTACTGCCGTCGGCTTCTCTCTGTCACACATGCGTACAAACACACACGCTTGTCTTCCTATTCATCTCAAGACTTTCACTTGCGTAATTATTAATACCATTAACTAATGATGTACTGCACCTAAATCAGTAACAAAAAAGAAACATGTGTTCCTGAGACAAATGTCAAACCTGTCAGGCCTTATATAAACATACACACACACTTTATTGTGCTAGATGCCCAAAATATAACTCCTCTGTACTCGCTATTTGACAGACAGCGAGCAGCCTCAAGAGAAGACTACAATAGAAAAAGAGTTGCAAGGAAAAGCAACAAATAACTTGTATACATATGGAATGAGTGTAAGAGAGAGAGGGGGGGGGGGGGGCAGGCCGGGGCTCATGTTGTCACTGTTATTTTAATTACATGCCGATTTAATGGAGAGAAACGCAGAATGAAGGCCGCGGATCATACGACAGTATCTAATCCGATACTATTCATTAAATCGTCTCCTCTGCACCATTATCCTGTGCAAAATAAATAAATAAAGTTTAAAAAAGGTAATTTTTACAATGCAGGCTATAATTAAAACAACAGTGTACTGTATGTGATACTCTCAAGAGAGAAAAACAAGAAATAGAACAAGTGTTCTCCACCAAACTACTAAAAGTACAGAAATATCACAAAGTTTTGAAAACATTTTTATCCAGTGAATCTGCAGAGCATGCACACATACTGCTAATGACGACTTTGATATCTTTCCTAGTCTCAGTCAATGTAACCATAACATAAAACATAAAGCATTTTAATTTTTCTAAGCAGTCTAGTGCTGCACCCATCATACAATACATGATGCCTACTGTACAAGCCTGTGGGGGGAGTGTCATAATCTGGGGTTGTTTCTGTTGCTCAGGCTTAGGTTCATGTCATGTACCCAAATTATTAGATCAGCTGATTATACTGAATGGCCACGTTTTTTTTTTTTCATCACCATTCCATTTTTTCGTTTCCTGATGGCATCAGCAGTTTCCAAAATGACAATGCCAGGATTCATGTGGCTCACTAAACAGTGGTTCCGGTAAGCATGAGACGTCAATTTAGCATGAGAGTTCAGACACGAACCCTATTGAGAATCTTTGGGATATGCTAAGAAGACGACTTTATCCTGCGGTCTGACTCTCCTGTGATCGATGAAAGATCTTGGAGAGAATTTAATGCTATTCTGGACTGAAATATTGCTACATTGCATGACCTTATCGAAACGATGCCATGGCAAATCAAAACGTGCTGCAATCAAAGCAAAATGCGCTCCTAAGAAATATTAGTTTGTGTGATTTTTTACATTTTTTTTGGACTGGCAAATTTTTTCCCTAAAATACAAAATACTGACTTCCGATCATTTAGATGAATGCATTTTGAATCAAAAAGATTTCTGTTCTTTTTCACTACAGGAAAACTTTTCTACAGGAAAACCGTTTCTAAATGAAAGACCCTGACAAGTCATCCATCTCTGATAGGAACAGTGTAAATTTTTCATTTTTTTGGTATTCATGGCAATCCTGTTAATTCGGGGGGAAAAAAAAAACATACTTTACATCCCACAGGAGCTCCTGGGTTTATGTGTAAATTTGCACTCAGTATGAATATATTCACTGATGTACATCTCAATTAACAAGTTTCAAATTCCAATTTTCTTATAGATGGCCCTGTTAACCTCCTTACAGCAGCTGGCATCCGCTGCATTTGCTGCCTCTCAGTACATCACTGTGGCGCTACCGCTCCTGTATCAGTTTATTCTGGTAGCAAGTGGTAGGCAGAGGAACCAACTGGCATTACCTCCCAGCAAAAAACTGGTCTACTACATACAACAAACAACAAATACGTTGCCCTAAAAACCAGAGTATTTCTGTGCCAATTTTTGCATTTCTATGTTTTAATAAATATATAGTAATCAGGAGTGTGCAATAAAGAAGTATCCTTAGAAATGTTCTTTTTTCTAGCATAACCTAGGCACCATGATGAACTGAATTTATTTAATTGTAACCAAGGCTCCTCCGTTGATGCACACTGGCAGAACGTTCACATAAGCAAGGGTCATTGACCAATGCTCAGTTGCCAGCACAGATCCGCACCACTTGAGTTTTAAGTTGGGTATCTAAAGAAAACAATATATGTGTGTGTGAGAAACAGTACACTGTCACTCACAACATGACACGGAAGTTCAAAACTATGGCATGGACATGGATATGACCTTAATGATGAGATATCTCTGTTCTTAACTGTTGTTGTCTGTCTGTTGTTATAAGCTGCCAGCATTTGATGCCACACAACACATGTCCTACAGGGTACCCATGCCTCATTACCACAGAGGCAGATAGGTGGACAACCTGTTGGATTTAAGCTGACAGTCTGAACCGAGCCAAATCCAATCTGATCACTTTCAAATGACATTGTGGACAGTCAGTGCTAAAGACCAGATTTGTGAAACAATGCGGTGAGACTGACCAAAGAATGCAATTAGATCAACTTGATTTCATACCTAATCTATATTTTATGCGGTCCGTCTCTAGCCGTTTCTTGTGCTTTTATGTTGCTAAAAATATTTTATTAACGTACTGTAGAGTCAGAAATAGCTTTAGGGCAGTGGTGGTTCAGGAACTTAAGGCGATGGGTTGCTAATGGGTGGGTCAGGAGTTCGAGGCATCCCACAGCCAGGTCACCATTGTTAGCTCCTTGGGCAAGAACGTTAACCCTACACTCCATACAACCAGCCACTGCATGCAGTGCTGGTCCCCAGCCTGGTTAGAAAATGAGAGGGTTGCGACAGGAAGGGCATCCGGAATAAAATCTTCTGAATTAAAATGACCTGATGTAGTGACCCCTACGACAAAATAGACGAAATAGCTTCCACTTATTGTAAGCTACTGTAAATGGTTCAGCACAAAAAGTGTATAGCAAATGAATCTAGGCTATTTTTATTCTGAGAAACGTCTTACCTCCCACTATTTTGCAATCCTTTTATGGAGTGTTATGCAAATAAGCTTTTTTGAACCTGTGAATGAGTATAAAGCTAATCAGCATTAAAACTTCTCAGTTCATTTTGGTCTAAAAAAAACAATTTCCACACCAGCAAGGCTCATTTTATTAATCTGGCACCTTCTCTCTCTCCTCGTTTTTCCTTCCCTCAGAGTGTCCACAACTCCAGATCTCCGACTCTTGCTTTAATCTTTTGTCCCCCCTTTGTGGCGCTGCTGTTCTGAATGCTGTGAGCTTAATGAAGGATTGCAGTTGTGCTGCTGCTCTAATCAAGGCACCAATTACTGCGCACATGTTCCCTTAGCTGGGTAAACACAATTACAGCTATCTGATTAGCCTGCCACTGAACATCCCATCTCGCACACACATGAACATAACACAACACCAACAAACACCTGAATCTGTGGAAGGGATAACAATAGAGCAGATAATTTGTCTGTAAATCAGAAAGCCATTTCACTGTAAAGTGATTAATAATGACAGGGTTGGCATAGCTCATTCTGCACACTATGGCAGATCGAGAGCTGGACAGCTGGCTGAGCAGCTGATCGATGACTTGACTGATGAGTGACATTGATTTCAGAATCAAAGCAGATTGCAGGTGGCTACTAAGCTCTACTTAACGAAACTGAGCCCTAGGTGTCACTTATGCCTATGACAAAGCTGTTTTCTAAAGAATTGAGCTGTTGTGGGTCGTTTTCTAATATGAATCAGGGATGGTTAAATCTGAGAATTCTGTCAGAGGTGAGAGGCAAATGAGTACAATTATTGTGTTACGGTACTGGAAGGGCATCCGGTGTAAAACCTGTGCCAAGCGGATCAGATGGTCCACTGTGGCGACCCCCACGACGGGAGCAGCCGAAAGACCAACAATAACTTTTGTTACTTATTTTGTTCTGTATTGTTACATTCCTACCTTGCGTTGTTACCTCATGACAGTGGTGTATAGTATTTGAAGCAAGAATTGTGCCACCTGCTGACTATTATGTGCAACTGCTTTTTAAGGAGACTTGCCTTTCCTTCCAAACACCTAATAAAGTAAGAGTTTAACAAAAGCAGCATGTTCATAATCAGGGAGAGAGAATGAGAGAGGGAGAGGGATTTGTTTCACTATGAAAAAGTGAGCTAATACAACTACTGTGAGTTAATACAAGTCCTGTACTTTTGATCAATTTGAAGGCGAATTTTTAAGAATTTTACAAGTTTGCAAGTGATTTGTGTACAAGAGGCATAACATGCACGCACTTTGTGTGATAAAAGCTTTATATAAAGGCATTATAACCTTATGGGACCAACAATGGATGCAGGGTTACAGTGCATACCGTACCTGCACTACAATATCCAGCTGTTGTCATGTACCAAAAGCAAAAATGAAACTGGTAGAGGGGAAGCCTGATGTTTGCCATTTTTGTATTGTTCCTGATGTTTCTCATAATCTTTGGGATTCTCTTTAATTAAAAACGGACACCAAAACTCAACACTTTTTTCCCCTTGATCTACTTTGCTGCTATTACAGTACAGTAAAGCAATTACAAAAAAATTAATGCATACTTTAATAACCACAAACAAAACTGAAGGGAAATTTATCCAAGTGTTTTGTGGAAAAAAAAAAAAAAACTATGGGAGGTGGAGTTGTTCAGCAAAATCACACATACAGTAACTCACACTGATAAAAAGCAAACAATTTTGCAATAACATTTTGCCACTTGTGCTAAACACTATAATTAGCTCACATGTATTGTACAAAAAATAGACACTATAGTGCACCAAATAGCAATATTTACAATTATATACAATATTTTCAGTGTGTAAGTAAATGTAACATTTCCAAAGTCCAGAATATTGTGTGTGTGTATGTGTGTGTGTGGAGGTGCGGGAGAAATGAGGAGGCCTCACCGTTTTCAATTAATCAGGCCGGGAGCATGATGATAGAAAATGTCTGTCCTGTAAAGCTGTCCCGATAGCAAATAATACTAATACTATTAGATACTATTAAACAAGATTATAATGTGGAACCAAAACACAAAACTTGTGTGTTTGGTTTTTTATGCTTTGCATTATATATTTTTGTCAAAGGTGTATAAGACTCACTTTGGTGGACTTATGAACGAATCTGACTTACAAACATGCTTCCGGAATGGAATTTGTTTATAAGTTGGGGACTATATTCACTATCAGTTTGCAATACACCTTACTTATTATTCTCAAAACTGCAAAGACTGATTTTTTTTTTCTAAACTGTATCCATATACTGTAGATACTCTGCATCATTATGGATGATCTACTGTATGTTTTATATCAAATGTTTTTTCATGTGTAAACTCTTCACTGCTCATCAGTAGTGGGAAATATCACTGATTAATTTATCACGTTATTTACTGTTCACTAAAGATCTTACTACTTATGCCTTTTGTGTGAATATTTTATCGATTTATCGATTAAACTTACTTCAGTTTCACTGCCATGCATACTGTACATCAGTCATGACCACGATTAAAGTGTTACATTGACTGTGTAGGAGTTCACATGTAGCTCCTATGGGTTTTGACCCCATCAGACAGACAATGTATTTATTGCTTCATTTGTTAATCTGCTTCCTTAGTTAATATGATCACTATGTGCAAAGAGCAAAGCAAGGTTGATACAGGTACAGTATGTACAGTAATAAAAACATAGTAAAAGAGTTTCTGAAAGTTACTGAAGTTTCTGAAATCCACCGCCCCCCCCCCCAAAAAAAATTACTGCAAAATCTGATTTCTTTTCCAACTCTTTACAGTCTTCAATAGATTTTATTCTATTAAAATTATTTATAATATTACATTACACTTTTATGCAAAGAGCAAAATATTTCTGGCCACATCCTGACTGATAGCAGTCCATTCTTGCATAATCAATGCTTGGAGACAAAGCCAAGGTAGCAACAAAATACTTGAACCTACCCAAGTCCTTCCAGTAACAGCTGTAGTAGTACAGCAACCATAAACAAAAACACTTAACAAATAGTCATAAAAAAACAGTAGCTATAAGATAATAAACAAACTATATCATGATGCTTGTCACGCATTTCCTTCATTAACAGGGGTGAGGGGGTAAGCCAATAATAATACTCTCATCTACTATCAAAAGTGAGTTTCAACATCATGAGTCTTTCTTCTTTTTACATTTTAAATGACCCAGCATTTACAAATCAGGACACCAGCTGATACAACAAATCCGGACAAAACCCAGCAGCATAATGAAGACTAATAAAGATCATTCTCTAATTACATAGTAAGAAGTATTTCTGGGGTTGTTTTTTGTCAGTGAAAGGAAAAGACAAATAGCTTTGACGCTAATAATGAACTGATCTGGATGGTGCGAGTGAATCACTGATGACATTTACATTTTAGTAGTCTGCTATGGAGACGGCCAGTGTCTCATCACAAACAGGGTCATTTATGATGAATAACAAACATGCACGTTAAAACATTGTGCGCGTGTGTGTGATGCAAACACGCTAAAAGGATGTCTGATGTGTATACTGTTATTTGAGCAGCTCAGAGAACAGACTCCAACGGTTGCTATGGAGATGTCGAGCTGCCAAAGTGGACAAAATAAATGACATGTTAGACGTGACATGAACAGGTTGAGGAAAGGCTCACACAGAGGAAATGGCCACTCAAAACACAGACACAAACAATATTATATACACACTAAAAAAAGACAATGCCCTGGGCTGCTCTTTATTCTGACATGCAGGTGAATAGTGGGGTTTTTTTTTCTACGGAATGCTTGGGAACATACATAAAATGCCCGTGATTCGTGACAAAGAAACAGAAATACAAAATACCCTGATGGTTCTGGTCGACGAAAAAACAAAGACCTTAAACAATTTACATCTAATTATTATTTTGTCATTTTACTTCAGAATTAATGTACAGTAGGTAGACCAATAGAAAAGAGATTTGTGCTTAGAAGTCATCTAACACAGAGACAAAGCCTATCCTGGTCAAAGTTGAGACAGTGTTGATCACTGTTCAGTAAATTCAATTAAAAAAAAATATCCATCATATACATGATGTACTTTTGTTACTAATTTAGAGTATATGCAGGGTTTAAATTCTCGATGTTTCCTCATATCTGAAATTAGGCAGATTTTCACCTATCGATTTGTTTAATCAAACCGGTTTCATTATCTGAACTCAACAGCTAAACACACCGGTGAGAGCGAATCCACAGCAGCCTCAATCACTCATCAGGCAGCACAGGTAGCAGCGTGATAAGTGGAGAAAAATAGATCAGAAACAAAGAGAGAAAGAAAGAAAGAAAGAAAGAAAGATCAGAAAGAAAGAAGCGTTTAAGAATGTAAAGTGCTATTAAATCTTACCTGATGAGAGAGCCTTAAATATTACTATATCATAAATCTGCTAGTTCCCCATCCTTAAAATGTTGTAAAGAACAGCTGGAGCTTGATAAAAATCTGTAGAATACAATGACTGAAGTTTCCCAGCACACACTGTTGTCACATCTGCTTTCTCATCATGTGGTCAGTAAAATCCCTGGGGATAAATTTAGCCAGTGATTCATCATTATTTGGCCTGGTGGTATTATCTGTGGCGGACATGATTGCCAGACAAATTGGCGTACGTTTTGATTGCAGATCACGCCACTATGAAAGCCCTATACTTGTTTTATGCATTTTTTACAAAAAAAACAAAAAAAAAACGGAATAAACAATCTATCAACACGTTAAGACAATTTCCTTAGTTAACTTGTAAACAAAACGTTTTTCATAATCTTGTTTTATCATATAAAGGTCATAAAGAGAAATTAATCATAATGGGAAGATCCAAGAATATCGAGGAAATTACCACTGGTAGCATTGGTGGGTTTTAACTCGACCTTTAGTCAAGTTGCAGTTCTGAACACCAGTTAACACCCAAGACACTCAACATACAGTAATTTCAAATCAAACTCCTTTTCTCTTCATGCTTCTAT
>JAAGKR010001753.1:51329-79509 GCA_011419295.1 Clarias macrocephalus
GGATCCAGTATATACAGTACAGTACTGTATATTGTATTATAAATGCATAAAAGTGTTTTTACTACAATAAATGAAGCTTGTAAATGTATGCAATTCTATTTAATGAGTTGGACATAAACCAACTCAACAGAAATTCTGCTCTTAATTTAAATATCTTGATGCATGCATTATTATAAAAAATCCTTTTTTGAGTGTATAAACTGCCAAAATGGCCAAATAGGACTCAAAATGTGAAACAGGGCTCGGGGAGCATCAGGGACAAACTAAATTAGTGTGTGCCTTTCTTTTTGGCCAGGTTTACCTTATAACATCTGACATATACATTATACTATATGCTCATAAATACAAGCAGTAACACTATATAAAGTCTTTAACTTCAGTATTAACAAATCCTCATTCGTTTTCTTAAGAGTACTCCGCTCCATTCTTTATAACAAAAAGCATAACTCATATTTTTTCATTATACCAGATTAACGCATGCTCTAAGTAAAGTATCAATTTATTAAATGTCATTTAAATGTGATTACGTTTTTTTTCCCCAATACATTAATACTGTACAAAACAGGCAGTATAAACGGATAACAACCTAAAAGGCAAAATCATATTGTGAAAATGAAATGTAACTGATAAACCCAGCCAAAAAGTCTGACTTTTATTATGGCATGCATTCGCCGTGGCATTGTGTCAATAAGCTTATGCAACGTCACATTTATTTACGTCCCGAGTCACATTAGTTTCTCTCCATGATCATGTATTGATGGAAGAGTCAGACCACTGTGTACAGTCTTCTCCAGGACGTCTCAAAGATTCCCAAAGGGCTTTAAGGTCTGTTCACGTGAGAAAATCATGACTCGTCCTCCCAAAACCACTCTTTCACAATTTGAGCCTGATGAAGCCTGGAATAGTCATCTTGGAATATGCCTGTGTCAGCAGTGAAGAAAAAAATACACTGACGAAAAAGCTGGTCCTTCAGTACATTCAGGTCATCAGCTGACCTCATTTTATTTTGAGCACATAACACAACGCCTCCACAGGCTTGTACGGTAGGCATTAGGCATCTTTTACAGGCCAATAATTTGACCCTGATACATTTGATTTCTGATACAGAGTAACATCTTTTCCATGACCACAGGATATGTCTCCTGATATGTTCATTTAAGAAATAAATGAGAAGCTACTCACTGTATCAGTTAAGGTTAAATAACTTCTTGCTGGAGGAACCATAGCAGTCAATGCAGTAATTATCCAATGCAAGGTTATTTGTTTTGTTAAATCCAGGTGGTCACTATATATATTTGTACATGTACATGGTAGAAAAGCAAATTTTACACATTTTTCAACAATCAATTAATCATTAATAATTAAGGCTAAAACAATTTTCTCTTTTGGTGAATTTTTAAGCAGTTTTAGCACAGTTCCAGCATATTGATATAAATGTGTAATAAATTAATGAAACCAAAAACGAAAAATATAAAATAGACAGATAGACATACATACACACATAGATAGATAGATAGATAGATAGATAGATAGATAGATAGATAGATAGATAGATACTGTGGATAGATAGATAATGCTGCCAAAAATACTGCACTTGTCTCTCTGTCCTCATTCAAAAAAAAAAAAAAAAAAAGCAGCTGATTTCTGAAATTTTTTTGGTCAGATTAGATTTAAATTAATAATAACAAGTGCATTTAACCTGACTCTAATGTGGACACGTCTGTCCTCTGAACCAGCATGCATGCGCACATCAACACGTCTTCGCTTGTGTCATGTGGGTTAAAATGCGTCATAGTTGTAAAGAAACTCTTTCGATATCAGAAAACTGATTTTAGTTTGGTTGCTCTATTTTTTTTTTTTGTTAAGGGCTAGAAGAAGAAAGAAAGCCAGACACCTTGATGTAGCTGTTTTAGCGGCTGTTGCTAGCACTGCTATGAAATCCCTGTGCCGTCTGTGCTCACTGATGATAACGAGCACCCTATACTGTATATGTACAGAGGCAAAACCTCACACTCACATGAAGTCCTGTCTGACTGTTTACATTTACGTAAGTTACATAACCAGGTATCAGACACATATCCAATCTAAGAGCATAAAACATTAAAATGACTCATATTAGATCTGATCAAGATCAGATTTGTGTTCAGACATCTTTAAAAAAAAAATCTAAATGTGAACGTAATCTCATGCAAAGGGATGCCGTTTATATGATACAAATAAGTATTATAAATACTAGTGTCCACTACTAGTGTTTGCAAGTGTCCATTAAGAAGTGACAATGACAACGTTTTTTTTCCTTTCACTTCCTTGGCAACTAATCAAACTCGGTTGGAAAGCTATCATGATCCACTTGTTGAAAATCTCCTACTCTGGCTGACTGGCTTTGGGTTTAATGATGCAAACACGGCTAGGGTAAAGACTTTAAGAGGATTGTTTTGAGAACTGATTAAGTAGCTTTTGGACTGCACTCTATAAACGAGCCAAATCCTTCAAACCCCATTCAGTCTTCTTACTAATTATCCAATCAGCAGCGGAGGTCTCCGGATCACTGCTGGGGTTCTGTGCCACTAGTGTGAAATTCAGCTGCCAAAACAGATTTCAGATTTTAGCACTAGACGAGGATAGAAAGGAGAAGGGGGTGGGGGGTAGTCGTGTCGATGTCGTGTCGAGACTTATCGCTGGCTTCGATATCATACCACTGAATCTTATTCTGGTTCCAGCACCACTACAGCGTGCCAGTGCTAAACCCGGTGTGCCACCTTGAACGCAACACCTTCACATTTCTGCTATGACTCTGACTCTCACAGTTGCTATCTCCATCAAACCAGATGCTCTTCTGTTATTCGTCTGTTCTGGGCAGAGGCATGCTACACACTTGACACAAAGCGAGCATCAACAAAAAGCAGCAGTTTCCAAAAGAACAAATCTAAAGCTGCCACTCGCAGCCCTTTGAATAAGATGTATGAAAGAAGAGTGATAAAAAAGGAAGGAAATGGAAGATCGTGATGAAGAAAGATAAACGGGGAGCTTAATGATTAAGCTCACGGCTTAATAAAGTGCTGCTTGCTGATTCTGAAAGGCGGAGTACACAGGGAAAAGGGCAGATGTGAAATAAATCAATTAATCCTTCCGTTCTGCTGATTAGGGTACCTCTGTCTAAACAATATCAGTGTGATTACTGGTAACACAATCCTATTCATATGAAACATCCATGCACACACAACACATTCTCTCTCTCTCTCTCTTCTACTATCAAGTGTGTTATGTTATGAATAATTATGGAGATAGAGCTTTCCTACATGCCACCATTATCCATGCAAAATTCACATAAATCAAAAATACTAATTACACAGCGAAGGTAAACAGACCCCCATAGCTTTATGCTAAAATACACACACCAAAATGTTTTACATTTTTAACCAAGTACGGTTTAGTTTATTAATGCATGATTAACACTTTGTTTATTTTCCTTACAACAAGTTGCCTACGCATAGAACGATGCATGAAGATGTCTTTCTGAAGGCCCAGGTTGACAGGTTTGTCTGTGCTGATGGTTAACTATAGAAAGGGCTTTTCAAGATTGCTAGATATAGACGCGTTCACAATACAAGACACAATTCAGATTTTTTTGGTCAGATCGGATTTGCATGTCATGATGGTTCACATTCATAACTACGTCAAACAATGTATGGAGTTTAAGCAAAAACCAGAGGATTTTGCTCTAGAGGACAAGAAGCAGTTAGTCTGCTGTATTTGTTGGTGCAGAAGGAGGAAGAAAGCCAAATACCTCACTTTAGCTGATTTAGCAGCTGTTGCTAGCGCTGCTTTAAATGTATGTATAAAATGTCCCTACAGTGTGTACGTATGGGCAGGGGAATGAAAAAGTCGAGAAGACTTGAATTCTAGGACCATACTGTATACAAAACTGACTCAATCCTGATCTGAAAAACATCAAATTTGTGCTTTTAAACAGCCATAACGTGAACATTGCCTATACCACATGCCTCCGTGGGATTGTCATCTAAAACGTAAGTTGTTCAAACAAATTGATATACAACATAGACTATGGGTACAGAGTAGTATGGATATTTGTGTTCCAATTTCAATATAGAAATATAAAATTTTTCCAGCTATATTTCAGTGCTATAATGATATTTCTTTGACCGAGGACCACGAGCTAACGTTAGCACTAATGTTAATCACTAATGTGTTCAACAATGACGCTAAAGGGAGCTGTTAGTAATTTACACATTTATTATGGCCATATTATTGTCATGTCGTGAACTGAGACTGGTTATTCACTCCTCACGCTGCAGTTACTGTAACACCACCGCAGTTGTGAATCAGCTCGTAATATCTCTGCTTGACTCCTAAAGCCGCCCTGATGAGCGAACTACTAACCCATATTACAGAGCACTCTCCATTTGGAATGAACCAAATGAACCTAACCAGAGAGGGGATGTCTGTGTGCTCCATCCGCACTACAAATGAGAACATAATCAAACAGAAAAGCACATTGGGCTTCAAAATTGTTTTAACAAGGGAACGTACACCATATTTGTGAAAACAGAATTTACGGGGGGAAGGGGGGGGTGGATTGTCAAAAATGTGTCACATTTTTAAGAACAGTTTTATTAACAAAATATATGGTTAATTACATCAACTTGGAGCCATCAAAACAAAACATGCATTTAAACATGCAATTGTCAAAACTATCATTTGATCCTTTCCACGACTTTCATCTGGGGAGGATCATAAGAGTAGAATAAAAATCTCCATAAACATTAGTAATTAAATCATTTAATAGTATTGTAGTTTTGTACGACTACGCACCAGTCTCTCTCTCTCACATAAAGAACGCATCTTTTATAATCATTAAAGCTGTCAGTCATTTCAAAAACCCCCGTATTAAACTGGATCCTTCGTTTTCATCGCATCTCCACTGATGTATCATACCTTCAGTTCTCTTCTTTTTGAAATATGTCAAAAGCTGGGCTTGAACTGCTCAAACTTGTGTGAGCTTGTGAGCAGCGCGTTACAATATTGCATTCTGATTGGCTGATCACGGTTATTTAAAGCTCATTGATGATCATGCTCAGAGTTTTAATATTTAATTTTCATGACAAATTTGACATAATACACAGCATTATTAATCTAAAGGGGTTGGTAAGGGAGTTGTGGTTTTACAAAGGGGATGGTTTTTGTCATTTTTTTCAACAAGGGGGGATGCCATGCTCCCGCATCCCCCCTGATCTGCCTCCATCTATCACTAGCCTCTGCATCCTCTTCTCTCACACAGTTTACTACAACTGTCTAAAGCTGAAACATTTTAAGGGGCACATGCAACCTCAAGTTGAATATGCACAATGCTTGACCATGCTCTAAGAAAAAAAATCTATCTTTAGATTGCTAGTCTAACTTCTAGCCATGCTTATAGAAGTTTCTATCACTCTATCTATGGAAAGAAGGGAAAAAACCTGTAGTCATAGCCATTTCAGCATAAAACAATGGGTCTGTTTCACTGCTTGCACGTCTGTCAAAAATTATTTTTCTTCACACATTTACAAAAAAAAATAAAATTATTGGCTAATAAACTAAATATGCTTACGAGATTAGAAGAGGAAGAGAAGAGCTGTCATGAAATGGTTAAAAGTTTACAATTTCTAGTGAAAATCTGGTACCTAGTGCCTCGTCAATACAGCTTTTAATCCTCCAGATACACCACAGGTATGCAGATGTGTACGCAGCTGTGTGCACAGATGCATGTAGTTATTCATAAACTCTAACTCCAGGCTTACACAGAGGCTTGACATGCATTATAATGTGTGCACACTGAAGATGGAAGATTCCTGTGTGTATGCTTATATTCGATGTGTATAAGATGGTGTAAGAATTTTGATATTCTCTACTACTGTATATTTCAAAAAAAATTTATGAATAAATTCTTTCTTGCACAAGTTTTAACCTTTTAAGGTCACCAATCTGACGATCACAGGGGACCTGGGGCACAGTATACCATAGACGGGGTGCCGATCCGTCGAGGGGCACGCAAGCACAACCACACACACACACAGACTAAGGAGGAATTGAAAACACCAATTAGCCTAATCTGCATGTCTTTGAAGTTTTGGAGGAATCCAGAGTGCCCGAAGGAAGCCCACCAAGGACAGATAAAACATGCCAACTTCACACACACAGACCCAAGGTGGGTATTGAACCCAGGACTCTGAAGGTGTGAGGCCAGTATGTCACCATGTCTCTGGTTACCATGCCTGTTTTTATTTCATATAAATTAAACATAATATGCATGACAATGCTTAATACATAGGGACAATGCAAGAATTCATGATTAATCAAACATGGCACACTAATTATAAGAAGCACAACTGTACACCATTTCATGGATTAAACATGTGAGGAAATAAACAACCCATGTCCCTTTCTAAAATCGGAAAAAGGGCAAACAGTAAAGGAAACGGAATGTCCGGCAGAACCGTTTTCATTATGCTTTGTTTATTAGTCATTCCGCATCTCTCTCTACCGTCCCTGGCTGCATTCACCTCCTCAACATTTCAATGTGCATCATTGACATTCATATTCATTAACCCGCGCCCCAAGAGCAAAGCAGGCTCACTGTGTTTCTGTTTTGTTTGTGTGTGTGTGTGTGTGTGTGCGCGCGCATGTGTGTGTGTCAAATTCTTTTTTTTTTTTTTCCTATTATTATTAGGCCCCTTGAACAGACCTCAGGGATCTGGATGCACATAAAATGCTCATTCATTATACCTCAATTAATTTCTCTGCATGTTTGAAAGCTAAGCCTCTCCGCATATGTGCGTGTGTGTGTGTGTGTGTGTGTCTGTGTGTATCCATCTCACTTGTGCTCCTGTGTTTAGACAGTGAGTCAGCTGTGCTCAGAAGCCAGATGGAAATGTAGCCAATGTGGAAACTAACTCACAGATATAGTAAGAAGCCCTTAGTAAGACGTATGCGCTTCTAAATGAGTGCATACAGTACGTCGTGCACGCTGGGTAATTTAGTCACACTATGTGGCAGTAATGCATAAAATTAAAGCCTCTGTATAACTGTAACTTCGGCACTATAAATGAGAGAGGCTCATTAATTACATGTCACAGAGCATAGTGAAACGCAGAGCCACTGATGTAAACAGGTCATTAGTAGCAGTAAGGTTACTTTGCTGTTAGAGCTAAAAGGTTGAGACAGGTTGTAATATAATGGTTACCATGGGAATACGGGCAGCTGTTATTACAACGTGGTTCAGACCGGGTTGGTTTCCATGGGAATAGTGATGCAGGTCAGAGTCATTAGCAACAACCGCTGCTGTCAAGGATGATTGATGTTTCCTTAGAGATGGATAGGGCAGGAGGCAGATGCTGAGTTGGATAGTAAGTGGTTAAATGGGAAAGCACATTACACTTATTGCGTAAAAAATATAATGTAAAAATATCTTGAATCTAGTCAAATAATTTAAAAAAATGAATATAAGATTACAACTCGTACATATCTTATTATTTAAGATTTTATATACATTATATCTTGTACATCTTATTTCTACACAAATTACAGCAGGAGTTGCATCCAAAATATACAATAATCTCCACTGAACAGTTGATATTGAGATGCATCTGCTACTCATGCTCTGAGAAGCCTTCATAGCGGCTCTAATCTGAGGTGCTGTTAATTGATGAGTTTTTTTTTTTTTTTTGGTCATTTTAGTTTTGGTCTTGCTTTCCTGGGATGGTCTTCACGAGAGCCAGTTTCATCAAAGAATTGACGTTTTGCAAATGCACTTGACAATACTGATCTTGTTGTTACTTAATTATCTAATTTCATACAGATTCATTCACAGTTTTGAAATCTCAGGAATAAATCCAAACCTGTGTCCAAAGTCTTTGCACAGAGGCAGAGTTATGCGCACCTTTGCATTATTTTCAGTAGAGCCCTTATATTTCTTTACAGCATTAAAGTATAATACATATAACTGTAAATATGCATAATTGTAACATACTTGCAGGAGGAATTTTGCCAGTAACTCTAAATGCACAATACACAGCTGGACAAAACACAGCATTTATTAACATAATTATCATACAATACCCTACATAACAAAATCCCTAGGGATAAACTAACAACACAGAGTCGAGATTTAGCCATTTAGTCTACACTGGACTCTGAAAGTGTTAAATGAAACCAAGTGTGCCAAGTGAAAGTTCATAAGTCTGCACTGGAATGGTTTCATGATGGTGAGTGTGCCTGAGCAATGAATTTATTATTATTATTTTTAACGCCTGCTTTGTTGCCTTCATAACTTCCCGGCAAAATCACATGAGCAAACTAACACAACAGACTCACAATTCAGTTCAGGCCAGCATGACTCACTCCATGTAAAGTGAAAGGGAAGCGCCACCTTTGAATCCATCAGAAAATCTGTGTGCGCGAAAGTGACGTGTGATAGCCTGGAATAAATACCACGCAGCTCTGATAATATTAGATGATCAAACAGGGAAAAATTATTTACCAGCAAATTTTCTGAGACGTCTGGAAGATGTTATTGAAATGATCAGGCGATCAAGAGCATTCAAGATAAGTTAGATCAAGCCAGTGCTGATAGTCTAAGAGCAGCTGAGCACCAGGATATACCCGTCTCCATCCAGTCTGCCTTGATTGATCGTCATTCTGAAGGAAAATGACTTTATGGAATAAATTATCCCATTGGGGAAAAACTCCTTAATGAAATAAAAGCTGACTTTGAATGACCTTTCAAAAAAGAAAAAAGAAAAAAAAAAAAACACTGGAATTAAACCAAGGCCTCTGCAATAATCTGTGCTATTATGAAACAATCGGGATGAAATAAGTTGTTATCTGATGCATGATGAGAAATATCCAGTAAATACATTAAAACGTAGTAAATGTTTTTAATAAAATGTATACAGCTTTTTGTATTGTTTATGGTCCATGAATTTATTGTTCCTCGTATTACGTGTCTTCTTGGATTGCTCTCTGATACAAAAAGATAATAGATCTGCCTTGAATCGCAGCTTTGTATACAGATTTTTTGAGATTGAACCAAAGATGATGTGGTTATTTTTGCAGTTGTCAATTTGCCACGGGTGTGCAGGAATCCTTTCTATCTTATTATTTCTTCTTTTTCTTCTTTTCTTAAAAAAAGAACCCCGAGAATTTTGGTATCGTCTTATTTTTTTTTGTTTTTTTTTTTTTTCCGTTTTCATGTTTACTGACCTAAAATTCATCACAACAAACATGACCCACATTCTTATTTCACAGTGTTGTGCTCAAAGCATCTGGAGGCACTGATGCAGAGTGGGCGGGAATATGTTCATTATATTGAAAATAATTTTTTTTTTTTACATGGAATAAAAATAAAAATACAGCTTCATGTTGTTCAAGCAGCATCATTTAATCTGAAGTGTGTGTGCCCTGGAATGCTGACCCCACCCAATCGTAAAACGCAGCACATGACTCTCTAGCTGAAGTGCTTTTTAATATAACAAAGAGTGGAAAGTGTGCACATATCAATTGGGCTATAGTTGCAGTCTGACCTTGAGAGTCCTGGAAAGGAATTGGAGCTTCCTGGAGCAGTGGGTGTCCAATGAGGGACAGGTGGCACATCAGAAGAGGGATCTGCCACACAGCTGGTTACTGCATGAGACAAGAGCATGCCCTGGGGCACACGTGTTAAACCCAAGGCCTGTGGGATGAACACGGTCTGCTAACACACACACACCAAAAAAAAAAAAAAAAAAAAAAAAACACAGCAGGAATGGGAGTCGGTAACCACTCCATAATCAGGAGTTGGAGTAAACTGATTAATAACCCATTAATCAACCCGCACAGCTGATGCACCGGTTGATCTGCACACTGACCATTAATTGTGCACAGGAGCACAATATAACGACGAACATGAGTACTAGACGTATGAAGCATCTGCAGTAAAAGTATTCCAACATAACACGCAGTTTTCCGAAGAACTGACCTAATTTAGTTTGATGTACTACATTTAGACTTCGGCAACTAGACAACTGTGCTATAGTCCATACAGTTTAATTCATAATCGAGTTAATGTCTTGTTCAAATTCACAACAACACACAACATAATCACAAAGTCTTTTCTTTCCCGGTAAACCATATCGTCAGACAGACACAACCATGTTGTGAGCATGCACGGTTATCGGCATAACACGAATGTGCATTTCCACCTCACAGCAATTGCCCAGGTGCACAGAAAAGACATACAACATAGCGTATTTTAGGATTTTTTTAATGATTAGAATCAACAAGTATTTTTTCTAAGCAATCGCTTCAAATGAACAAGACATCAACCGTTCATCAAATATAATCCATGATCATCCCATGCATAGCTCACAGTATCAAAAACCTCCAGATGTCACACCAAATCCATAGCATACTAACGGCCCACATGCCATATGCTGCAGTGTAACGCGCATGCGGGCTCAGGCTGAACAAGGCCGAGACGCTGGTTGAAGTAGGACCCGTGTCTAAAAATGATTCAGAAACATATTGTGCTGGCCTTTGGTGTGATTTATGACTAACTGAAATCCCCAAAATGAAATCTAGAAAAATAAATGGCGCATTAATACAAGAGAAGGGAAGTGCATTGTTGTCTTGGGAGGAAAAAACTGACAGAATTATTCACATTTTACTTCACGTTTGGCTTCACTTCTCCAACTATGGAGAAGTTAATGTCGCTTAGCGTGCTTGTCTTTTCCATAAGTCAAGGTGAAAACCATATTAAAATAAAATAAGTATTCTAACATAACATGCGTTTTTCTACAGAAATGGCTTCATTTAGCTTGAAATACCACAATTGGACTTTGTGCATAAAAGTTAATTAATCGTTAATTTATTTACTATCACCACTTTCTAAGCCTGGTTTATTTTGTTAATTGCAGTCCTGACACGACCTGGGCAGGATTTCTGTCCAACTCCAATGGTCTAGTGCATCGTTACATCACACTGACACAGTGCTCAGTACTCTGGCACTGACGAGACACAGAAATGCTTTTCAGTAGTCATTAGGGGATTGGCCCAGCAGGCCAAATTGAACAAACAAACAAACACACACACTGAAGTGTTTGTTCTCATGGGAGGCCCAGTGTGACTTCCAGAAATAAGGCCTGAGATGGCTTGAGCTCCTCCGAGTCAGCAGGAATATAAAGCCACAGGAACAGGACTGTCAGAGCCGTGCCGCTCATGCCATTTGTCCTCGTGCCACATATGAGATTGCATTTCTGCTCCAAATGGCTGTGTTACGGTCCAAACAAACAACTCGCTCCTTCAGTCCATGCTGAGCTTAAAATGAACTTTGGAGAGCACCAAATGGCAGGGTGTGGTGAATTCAAGCAGCAGAGTTAGTTACTTTTTTTTGCCAAAATATTGCAACCCAAAATGCAATCTAAATAAATACATGTATTAATTATATATTGAAATAATAAATGTTTGTAAAGACGTGCAAATGCACCATATGCATGTAGAAAATTGGATCAGTCGAGTGTATATTATAGATACAGTGCAATGAATTTTTTTTTTTAATTAAAAATCAGTTTTTATATGATGATTTCATTTATTAAGGGGACAAAATGATGTCCAAAGCTTCCTAGGCCTATGTATAAAAAGTAATTGCCCCATGAATGAACTGTGATTTTTAGAAAGCTGAGTTAAATTTCACTTCATTGCCACACCCACCTGATTACTGTCAAACCTGTCGAATCAAGAAATCACTTAAATACAATACTGACTGACAAAGTGAGAAATTTAAAAGAAATTCAAGAACAGATGAGAAGTAACCTCAGCAAATCATAGGAAGCACTATTACACTTTACGCATCACTCAACAGAGCCAATCAACACAGTAGTTTACCGTATATAGACAGTGTGCAGAAGAAACAGAAACGAAAATTTACCCAAAATGTAATCTTCAAAGATGAATGGACAGATCAATATATGTTTATTCATCCTGCAGGAAATTTAAAACCATTTTGCCTCATATGTTCCTGAAATCACGGTGCTAATGTAAAGCAGTAATATGAAGCGCCACTATGAGACAAAACACAGGTCGTTTGAGCAAACATATCCACAGCAGTCCGAGGTGCAGGAGTGTAAAATACATGAACTGAGAGCCAAATTTGACAGAGCAACCATTTACAATCTATGGAAATTTTAAATTGATAAGTTTAAAATTGTAAATATTTTATTGATGCAATATATATATACTTTCTGTATGTTTGCCCCATGTAGGGGAAACATGAGATTATGTGATATGATATGATGAAAAACTTTTGCTTCCATTCCTGATCAGTAATCTCTATGAAAATAACTCTCTTCCAGTAGTCATAACTGACATTCACCGACTCTCTGGCTGAGAAAGGTGGACTGATGGGCTCCCCATTTCATAAGTAGTAAAGCATCTAACCAATCACAGATGAGACTGAATTCTTGTAACCAATCATAATGCAGAAGGCAAAATGTATTCTGATAAATCTATCACATTAATTACAGCTCTACGGCCAGTCAGGGGCGTCTGTGAGCTCACGCAAGTGGAGAGAGCAGATAGCGCTGTCCTCCAAGTGCGTTACGCCTCCCCCAAGTAGTAGCTTAATGTGGGAGCCCCCTAGTGAATGGGAGGAAATTAGGGAGAAAACCTGAAAAAAATAAATAAAGCATTCATGTAAATGGAAGTTGGAATCTAATTGGAGTGATTTTAATCAGGTATATATGTGGCTGCCATATCGGGATATTTGTGATGCTATCAGAATCGCAAAACAAATGGAATCGGCACCGATGTATTGTGATAACATCATATCGGGTGATCCCTGGTGATTTCCATCCCCACTATACAGTAGGTAATGCGATATAACATTGCAGAAAGACTGAATTGAACAACCGGCAACACTGTGCTTGCATCTGCATCTCACATTTCAAAGATGGAAGAAAAAAAAAAAAAAAACACTGTGAGCTTGTTCAGTGACTATTCATGTTATACACACAATGTGTACACCTGCTGTAGATCTGCCAGCTTCCTACCTCTCCTCTTGGAATCCTTTTTGACGCTGGGTCTGGCAGCAGGCTGGAGCTCGGCCTCTGTTGACATATTAAGTGGTTATTCCTGTACTGTGCGGCTGGGTGCCTGTGGCTGGCTCATCCAGAGGGGCTTCCCCACTGCCTCACGCTCACTCGGCCTCTGCCTCTAGCCTCGACGCTGCATCTCGAGCTCTCCCTGCAGTGGCTGCGCACACACAACACATGAAAACATTTAAAGGACCTCTGATTTAAAGATATATCAATATGATAACTGTATTTTAGCAATGTATGCTACACCAATGACATTTAGATCACAATGACTTTGATCAAAGCGAAAACGAATGTTGACTTTTGAACTCTTAGGAACCCTATGATTGAATTGCTAGTGGTACTGCTGGGGTACCATCATGGGTACCTCTTTTCTACCAAACAAAACTGTAGAACAACATCAGGTCATCATGGGCCACTGTTTTACGTTTGTAGGTACAGTGCCATGAAAAAATGATTACTACCAGACCTGTTGAATCAAGAAATTAGAACCTGTCTGACAAAGCACTCTAAAAGAATTTTTTTAAATAATAATAAAAAAAGTAACACTAAAGATCTACAAAAATTGAAGGACGGGTGGGAAACAAAAAAATTGACATGTATCATTCTGGAACGGGTTAAAAAAGCCAGTTCTAAGGCTTTAGGAATCCAGTGAACCATAGTGAAACCATTATTCACAAATGGAGAAAACTTGAAACCGTGGTGAACCTGAAAGCCACTGCTGACCAAAAAGAACACAAAGGCTCGTCTCACATTTGCCAAAAAGATCCATAAGACATTTGGGCAAACAGTTTGTGGACTAATGTGGCAGAAGTTGAACTTTTTGGAAGGCGTGCATCTTGTTACATCCAGCATACATCTGTACATTTCAAGCCCAAGCCTAAAGAAAGTACAGTCATGCTTTTGATTGTAAAAACTGGTAACCCTAGCTGGTGTATATGCTTAAACTATGATTATGCATAATCATAATTAGACTATGTAACCCTGTGAACGGTTCTGCTTCATGCATAAAGTCATTGGGTTCACTAATTGCTTCATGCTTAACTTTCTAAACTGTAATTATTGCACTAGAATGCGGACCCAAATACTCTTTCAGACACACCTCCACTAAGCCCCGACGCCCACACTCATGGTAGCACTTGGGCAGTGGGCATCACCTTTCATGTGCTAATTGGTCTCACTGGCACTGTGGCATTTCTGTCAAATGATAGATCAAAAGCTTTGCTACACACCAGGCAGAATTTGAGGAAAGCTCAGGGACAGCGGCATCCTGCCTCGCAGCACTACATCACTCTGATGATGAGCAAAGAGCTACACCATTAGCCAACCAGTTCCAAACTGACTCATTTAATCACGATCAAGAAGGTTTTTTTTCCCCCCCCCGTTTGTTTGATTTGGCAATATCGCTGAGCGTTCCTGGAAACGATCCAAACAATTCGTTCGAGGCAAAGTAATCAAAATGATAGATCACATTTTGTTTTACAAAAGTTAAATCCCAAACACAAAATATAGACATAGGAGGGAGTTGTAACTCAAAACGAAAGTCCTCACAAATCCTGGAGAGTGTACTAAGATTTCGAGCTTCTTCCAGCAGGTTGGAGGAGTGTTGCGGTGTAAGCCAGAGCAGAAAAGATTTACACAGCCATTTCGTAGCCAGAGCTGGAACCCGGAGCCGTGAGACAGAGCCGCTAGCTGGCCACGTGCCTCTCATTGTGTGGAGAGCATTTAATTCCAAATGGAGAGCGCGTGTAGCCGAGCACCAGGGAATCACACAGCACTCTTTATCTGTGAGAAACACAAGGAGAGCCTGCAAGTCCGTCCAATTACTGCCATTATCTCTCTGAGGGACAAACACACAAAGTGCGCGCAAGAGAGAGAGAGAGCGAGAGAGCAGCATAGCTGCTTAGGAATCTGCTTTGTATGTCCTTTTAGTCCAACAGTCCCTCTGTCAGACTTTCACGTTTTTGTGTTTGTTTGTTTTTGGTTCTAAGCCATACTGAGTAATTAAGTTTTAAAAGGATCAAGTGCAGTTTTTTCTTTTTTCTTTTTTTTTTGTAGGACAGTTTTTTTTTTTCTAGTAAAAGTCTTGATGATAAACATTTCCTCCAAAAGCAAGATGTTTCTTATTTATTCTCAGAACAAAACAGTCACATGATGGTCCTTTGGTTTGTCCCTCAAGGGAACCCTTTGACATCCTGTGTTGAACCCTACAACAGAGAGTTTCTTTTTCCGAAAAGGTTCTAAGCAACCCTTGAGGTATAAATATTTTTTTTTTCTGAGAAAGTCTAATGTCCTTAGCAAGGACACTGGTACAATAAGTACACCAGTGCACCAGAGAAAACACGTTCACTGAAAACTAAAGCCGGGATTCTTGCTTTTTAGTTAACCTTGGCGCGCTCGGGATGTTGAGGGAGCAGCATGTTCAGATTCTGAAAAAAATATCCTGTACTGTAGGTATACTTTCAAAATTATTATGTTTTCAGGTGAGAAAGAAAATAAAAAGTTGCTTGTTGTGCAAAAGAGCAGTTCTGACAAATATGCTTTCACAGCATACTTTTAACATAAAAGTCACTTTGTTAAAGGGACTTTATTTGGCAAAATTAGTCATTTTCCGAAATTCAGATCTCCAGTGTGAGTGTACAGACAAAAAAACTTGAGGGGAAATAACATCATTCCCTGCTTTTTGTCCTTTTTTTCCATTATTTTATTGGCCAGTGTTCATATTAGCAAACTTGATTTTCCCCAGTTTGACCTCATATAAGAAGACGCCCTCTCCAAGCTTGTTTCTCAGCTCTTCTGGGCCCGCATTCACAAAGCTTCTTAGAATTCTCTCAGAGAGCTCCTATCTTACCCTAAAAAGTCCTAGCTGGGAGTCTTAGACTAAAGGTGATTTAGAAAACTTCTTAGAGCAAATCTGAGTAAGGAGAGTACAAAAACTTTTATCTTAGTGAGGGGGTGTGGTTGACCCCGTTGCTAGGGATGATGCAGCAGTTCAAGGACTGTGATTGGTTGATAAAAATAACCTCTGACCTCTGCAAAGGTCTTGAAATGTGCTCATTGTGAAAATAGAGTATATGATAATAGAACAGACAGTAAAATCATATTGTTTGTATATAATGAAATTGTATAATCATGACTACAGGCTACTTTATGCAAAGTTTATTTTATAGGCTAAATATCTTAAAGTGAATTAAAACAGCCAAATGTTGAAATTGTGAACCAATTTCGACACAGTAGTTACTATATTTAAGTTCTTACATTTATTTACCACACTGATTTTGTTACATACTGTATTTGGAAAATATTTCATCTTTATGCCATTTTGTCCTGTGCTATAGACACTCCTAAGCCTCTTAAAAGTCCCTCCTCTCTTCTCTTAACAATTTTTACCTTAGGAGCTGTTTTTAGGGCTAAGATGTTTCGTGAATCATTTTTATCTTAACTAAGATTTAATCCTAAATTTAAGCGGAAATTCTAAGAAAGTGTTAATATTCTAACAATTTTCTTAGAATTTCGTCACTAGGAGCAACTTTTAGGCTTAAGAAGCTTTGTGATTACGGGCCCTGATCTCTGGCAGGTGGGTGTGGCTTAGCAGCACCTCATTTACATAGACATGGAAACAGCATGTTCACAAGGAGAGTGAAACAGGAGGTTTGATGGATGCAAAAAGACATTATTTGAGGGGAGTTTCAGCCGGAGCATTAACAGACACTTTGGTGGAGTTCACATCAAATCAAGTTCAAAGTTCACTTTTGGGTAATTTATGTATTATGAGTTATGCATATTTTTAGATTCCTAGTTTATTAAGCTCCATTTTATTCCAGGTTTATTACTGTACCATGTCCGATTTATTGCCATTGTGAGTTTGTTTATGAAGAATGCAGCTTTAAAACAATGTGTAGGATGAAAACGTTCTGCACATTTTTCTGCACACCATTTTTTCTTCTCTGCTTCTTTTTTGTTAAATACATAATGGAATAATGAAAAACATATTTATATGTTGTTGTTCATCTGAGTTTGTATTTGCCTAATATTGAGACCAGAGACATAGGGCCAGATATTTTTTTTATATGTTTTTACACAAAACATAGAACTAAAACAGGGATACCAACATTTGAACATGGCCATAAGTATCTTTAACAGCAAAGAACTGAAGAACTCTATCATACTTTGTGCAACTATGTTTTTTAATGATACAAAGGTTCTGTGGTTTCAACATTCAGAGATCCTTTATGCATATACACTACAAAAAAAATCTATGGAATGCATTGTTAAACTTTTTTTTTTAATTTGCAAAGTTTTTGAGCAGTCAGCTGTTCTTGAGAAAAAGGTGCCCTGAGGTTTGCTTCAACCAAATTTTGTTGGTGTCAACATTACATACAAAAGCAGACTTTTCTAGAATGTGAGTGCTGTAATCATCCCACATTTGTGCTGAGTGCTTGCACTGAGAGCACTGCAAAATGTACATCTTCTGCGTGTGAATGGGTGCATGGATATAAATCATTTTATCTGAAAACAGCTTCCCGTTTGAAGTGATGCTGTTCTGAGCATCAGCACGGCTGTGTTGCCATCATTGTCATGAGGGCGGAGCCAAAAGGTAACAAAAATAAACCATGGAGGTGGTGGGCACTTCTGTAAATCTCCTACACTTCTCTGTATATTTCTACTTATTCCACTTTAGAATATCAGCTTACTTTAAGGGTTTTGGGGGTTGTATCCCAAATGGCATTAAATGGAGAGCTAGTGCGCAATGCTGGGTGCACAATGCCCTCGCTTTGCACAGCAATAGTGTCCTTGATCAGGTGTTAGACAGAGATTTGGGATTCAGCTGAGTGTTTATGTTAGAAGTTAGTTAGCTACCTTTGCTAGCTGTGAACAAAGCGATGAGTCAGTGAACTGGCCTAAGCTCATGCTCATGTTAACTAGAAGTAGTGAAAGATTGAAACACAGCATGACCAGCGGTTTTGTGCTGAAAGTGTGCTTAAGTGACTGGTTTTGAATGCAGGTTTGGCAGGCAGCTGCTCTCCCGTCTTTTCAGTATTGTGGGGCTACTGTACATTCGCCCATGTTGGCGAGCGACAGTTAGTGTAACTAATTATGCCGTAACACATAAATGGGAGTGTGTTGTACTGTGATATCAGCATGGCTGTGATGCGCACAAGGGCCAAAGGCATTACAGCCATGCTGGAACTCAAGTGTGATATTGCTTTTATACAACAGTTCCACAAACACCATTTATTATAAATATAAAAGAAATAATGGCTCATAGGCGTTTCTGGTGTTTTACGACTTACAACCAATTATTAAGGAGTCAACGTGATTATCAGATGTGTTTTCTTGCTGAAAGTGTTTCTCTGACTGCTTTTTTGGTTTTCGGCAGACTGTTGTTGTCTCTTACAGCACTGCAGACTCTACCAGACTACTTTCACACACATGCTGTGACCGACAGTTAGTGTTATTAATGGGTGTTAGAACACCTGGATTGCATATAGTTACTGTAAATGTCTCAGTGCTGTTCTCGCACAAGGCCTCTTGTCCACTAAGACTACTCGGTTAGAAATAACTTGTTGTACAAGGAGCGTTAAAATGACAGGTTAGTAACTGAAATGCCTGTTATGTCATTAAAATCTTTTTCACAGGGATATAGACTCTGTGATGGAAACTCACCTGCGCACCAATGAAAGGAAAAGGACAAACTAAGCTGAAGTATTAGTCTATAAATTGACTAATTTATCTTTTAGGGGAATCCATTACACTGCTTATCCACACACACACACACACACACACACACACACACACACCAACTCTACTGAACATTCAGGCATAGTATGTTGTTCTCTCCCGAGGCGAGAAAGACCTATTTTGAAAATCTAGGCTAAGGTCTCCTCCGGGACATGCCACATATTTCGAGACAGAGGAAGAGAGCGGGCGAAAGCACAAGTGTCTGGCTTTACACTGTCTGAGACACCGGTGATTAATGCCTCCTGCACGCCTGCAAAACAGAAACCAATATCGTTTTTGCTGTTTTCCTGTTTTGACACACTCCTCATTTTTTATACCTTGACCACTGCTAGGCTGAGACACTATCTGATATCTGAGACGAGATAACTAACACGCCATTGGTTTTGCTCCGATGATGCTATTTAGCTGCTGCTATCTCTTAAGGTTTAAGATATCGCTCCTGCCTTAATATACTGTAGCAAATGATACACTTTGGGCAGAAAAAAAGTAAGTAAATACAGATATATGCGCCTTTTACCTGTCCCGACATTAACACAAAGCGCGTTCCTAACATACATTATTCAGAGCGACTGAGCTTAATTTAATCATCTATTTTCGCAGCAATTACATTATTAACAAATTTGCATTTTGCACACCAAACAAAATGCAAGCGGAGCACACCATGAAGTAGATACAGTAATTAGCCCTGTCACTTTTGTTAAACGGTTAAAGTATAGCATTGCTTCTGTGTTAGAAATACAGACCACATGTCATGACTGCAATTAGACATAGTGGGCGAGTGGGCGGGCGGGCGGCACATGGGTGAAGAGGCTAATAACTAACGATGCAATTAAAATAAGGATGCAATCTTTTTTTAGTTGAGCTACACAAAAATAAAATAAATTTAAACTGTAAACAAATCCATAAAATACACTTACAAGGCTCTTGGACAACCCGGATAAATTTCATAACCTAAAGCCTGCATGTTGTCGTCTAACTCAACCCTTTGCGACTGGTTGCAGCTCTAGGAAAAGAGGTGGTGATGCCAATGCTCAGTGCTACAGTACAATATCATTCTCTATGCCAGAGCAAGAGGAGCAGGCGGTGGAAACTTGGGAAGGAGGAAAAGCAGAAGCGGGAGGAAAGAGAGCAGGCATTAAATTGGATGGACGCGAGTAGTAGGCTGCCAGCAAACACACTTAATCCCTATAAATCACCCAGCACCAACGGGCAGACGCTGCCAGAGGCACTGGGCACCGCGGCCAGTTGTTTGAGCCTGTTTTGATGCTCACTCCCCTGCCTGTGTCTGAGGCCAGGGTTCTATACTGAGCTTTTTGCACTTACACACTAACCCAAAACAGTCTGCTTTAAGAAGAGATGATGCAATTTAACGCAACATATAAGCGTCCTTCCACGCACATGCTCAAGCTTAGACATGGTCACGCTCCCGATCGGTATAGCTGTTTCTTTAAACAGGATATCCATTTTCTTGTTTTTCATAGTAGTGCACTGAAATAGTGACACATACACAAATGCACACTTTGCTCATCACTGCATGACAAGACATGACAGGCATTGTTCTCTTTTCCCCCCTTACCATCTGCGCCGGATCGTTGTTCACTTTACTGATTGGCGCACGTGCAAAGAATATTCTACATGTCTTTAGGGGACAAGTTTTACAATTTAGAAGTACAGCATATACTATTCTTATAAATAAGAAACGCTGTACTGTATATACTGTACACTCACTGGCCAATTCATTAGGCACACCTGGTTAATTCCTTAGTAATGTAAATATCTAACCAGCCATTCACATGGTCGCAACTCAATGCATTTAGGCATGTAGACATGGTCAAGGCAATTTGCTGAAGTTCAAACCAGGGATCAGCATGGGGGAAAAAAGGTGATTTAAAGGGCTTTGAACATGACATGGTTGTTGATATCCGACGTGCTGGTCTGAATATTTCTGAAACTGCTGATCTACTGGGATTTTCACACACAACCATCTCTAGGATTTACAGAGAATGATCTGAAAAAGAGAAAATATCCAGTGAGCATCAGTTATCTGGAGGGAAATGACTCACTAATGCCAGAGGTTAGTGGACCAGACTGGTTCGAGCCGATAGAAAAGTATAGCCGAGGTATGCCAAAAGCACATGTTGAATCTTAAAGCAGATGGGCTACAGCAGCAGCGGACCACACTGTGTGGCGCTCCTGTCAGCTAAGAACAGGACACTGGTTAAAATTCACATGGGCTCACCAAAATGAGACGATTGGAGAAGGGGAAAATGTTGCCTGACCTGATTTCTGCAGCAACATTCGGATAGTAAGATCAAAATCTACATAATATTACGAAAACATGCATCCATCCTCCCTTGACTTAATGGTTCAGTCTGGTGGTGGTGATGTCACGGGACAGAGGATATTTTCTTTGCACTCCTTTGGGCTCCTTAGTACAATCGAGTATGGTTTAAATGCTACAGCCTACATGAGTATTGTTTCTGGCCATGTCCACCACGTTATGACCACAGATTAACATCCATGTCATAAAGCTATCAAAATCTCCAACTGGTTTACAGTCTACACGCGAATTTACACATAATGGTGCAAAAAAGCAACAGCAACCAAACATACTAAGTGCCAGTATTGTAATTAAAAACACCTTATTAATGGGTGGATGAAAATAACCAGACTGCTCTAAGCTGACAGTAGTCCAGTAACTCAAATAAGCACTCTTTATAGCCGTGGTGAGAAGAAAAGCATCTCGTAACACACTGCACCTTAAACCTTGAGTCGGATGGGTTACAGCTACAGACCAAAACTAAATTGGGTTCCAATCCTCTCAGTGGAAAACAGGAATGTGTGACTACAAAGAGCACACAAATTTCAAAAATCTTGAACAATTTGTAATTTATAAGTTGAGTCATATCTCTAGAAATTTATACCATGAAGGCTTTAGTATATAAATATATATATTTTTTAAATCGATTTTGGAGTCAGCGTGGCAATACATGAATCGTCAGACAAAAGAATCCATAACTGAAAATCATGACATGGACCTCCCTACAAATATGTAATAGCGACGCTACCCGAAACAATGTGATTGGTTTACCTGGTGATATGGCATTTCTAGCTTCTTCTTCTACTTTTCCATTTTTTTTTTTAACTGAGTTGGACATTGTACTGATCATCTCCAATGACATCTAAGCCTAACCTCTGGATGACAGATGTTAAACATCTGTCAGGTCCAAATTCAACAAAATCTACTTGGTTTCATTCGCCATTGTTTGTAGAAGACCAAGAAACACTCACCAGAGAGTGGTGAAGAGACTCAGCACAATGGCATAGACACCCTTTTGCCAACTAGTGGGTTGGTGGTGTAATTGCAGAATGACAAGGACAGACCAGCGCAGGAGTATAAATGCTCACAATGTCACAGCGCAATCTCTGCATAAAGTTAATACAAAAGCATAAATCCTGCTTGAGACCTACAGATATTGAGAACATCATCATTTAATAATTAATTTAAAGATTAATACTGTATTCATGCATACAGTATGTCTATACAAATGACACTACAAAATGTGAAGAATTTTCAGATGATATTCAGGCTATATTCCACAGATCAAATCTACTATCTTCTTCAATCTCATGTTCATTTTTCCGAGATTTGTGCGTGCACGTGATCGTGAAAAAGCACCTTAATACAATCTGCTATTTGGGTCACCATGCCTCTGAGTCTGCTCCAATTTGTTCTTATCTCTACCATCGCTGATTGTCTCTTCTCATTTAGGTCAAAGCTAATAAACTCAAAAGCCTACTTAACCCATTAAGCAGGAACAGAAAGAGAAAATGAGAGATGAGAGGAGGACGATGGATTGAACGTAGGAAGGAGAGAGGGAGCTATGATAGTAAATTATAAAGGGACAAAAAAAAAACTAGGAACAAGAAAGACAGGCTTTGGGGTTTGGAGTTTGTCCTACTTAAACATGTATTTTTCCCCTAGTTTTCCCCACCCACTCTCTCCCTCACCCTCCCCTTCTCTCTGAACCATATCTCACGTTTGTGCTTTGTGTCTGTCACCTGGCCGGCTAGATTAGCTCTCCTACGCGTTCGAGCAGCACGATTCCTATGTAATCATAATATATGTTTTTATCCCGGACAGAAATTCTTGCAGTAGAATTACACCGCCCTCTGAGGTGCATCTATGATGCATGAGGGTGTCCAAAAGGCTTATGCACTTCTAATGATGCTGTTGCCTCTAGACATTTCATTATGAAACAAAGCACCTCGGATTTGTACAAGCCGTAGCTGTAATAAATGGGTTGAGCAGTACTTTGTGTGTGTGCGATGCTATGCATCCAGGGTCTTGTTTAAGTAAGCGCGCTCTCATACCTGTGTAGACTCTTCTTGTTTCTGCAGATACGATTTATAATTTCTTGGCACGAACCAACGCAGGCAAGTAATATTTCCCACTACGGACACAATTTTCCCGCAATGCTCCAAGAACAACTGAGGGAAATTAGCGGAAATCTTATTGCTCAGGTTTGTACATAGGCTGTTGCTTTAGGTTTCATGATGGCATCGTCCTTTTTTTTTTTTTTTCTCTCTCTACCCCATAAATAATGAATCTTTTTTCACATCACATCTCTCTTCCTCTCATACACCATTCTTCTTTCGTTCACTTGAACCTCCCAACGGGTCAATGTCAGATCTATTGAGTGAAAGCTGACCCGCTGTTCCAACACAGCAGTGTGATGGTATCTTCCCAGCAGGTAAACAACACAAACAAGTTTGCCCAGTCCTGTGTGACCTTGTCTGAGAGACAAGTGTGTGTGTGTGTGTGTGTGTGTGTGTGTGTGTGTGTGTGTGTGTGTGTGTGTGTGTGTGTTGATCGCCAGAGTGATATGATAGGGACGACTTGGCTGTTGAAATGGTAATATGGTGTTACTGGTGTGGGGGCACACAGGGGCTTGGCATGACTTCAGAATATGTGAGTGTCTGGCACCTGTTACAGAGTCCCCGCATTCCAGATGGCACTGTCAAGGCTCATAATATCGGCCATTTCAAAGAGGACAAGAACCACTGGGGAACACTTTGACACCCGCCTGGGACAAAAGTAATGAAGTCTGACCCTACTCTCTAAAAAACCTACAAGTAGGGAACAGCCGAAAGTCACACCAGGTCCAATGCTGCAATCCAATGCACTTAGAAATCAGAAAAACCCAACCTCTGACACGTGCAATGGAATCTTTACTTAACTACTCAACAATTCAATACCGAGTCACTTTGCTCTCTCATTCTTCCCCTGAGGTATAGTGGGATCTAGCCAGAAACTAAGGCACTTTTATGTCGACTAGTCATTGCGTACACTACGAAAAGAAAAGACGGACCCTCAGTAATAACTCTGAGTAAGCACTTACTTGACTTAATTAAAACCACGGCTCAGCCAACAAGACGTCTATCAGTTCTCAAACCCCGTCAGATATTTGGCCCTGCTGTGACTTGTTTGCAAAATCTAATCAGTTCAGCTTGTGATGGTAATTCTTCCAACCAAATCCAACAACCATTCAACCATTTCTGATATATCAGATGATATAGTACAGATGTTAGAGACTGCCATTAGGGTGGAAAAATGCTGGTGTATTCCTCTAGGATGTGAACAAAAAAAAAAAAAAAAAAAAAAAAAAAAAAAAAAAAAAAAAAAAAAAAAAAAAAAAAAAAAAAAAAAAAAAAAAAAAAAAAAAAAAAAAAAAAAAAAAAAAAAAAAAAAAAAAAAAAAAAAAAAAAAAAAAAAAAAAAAAAAAAAGATAATCTACAGTATGTATACAATATATTACACTTTGGTCCTCTTCACACCATCATATTTGCCTCTGCAGTTCCCTTGTTACTCTTGTTAACCCATGCAGACTCTGTCCTCTTCATACTCTCTGTACTTCCTTTTTTCCTCTTCATACTCTGTACTTGTTCTGTTTTTCCTCTCTCTTGTTCTTTTTTGTCCTTTGCTACCCACTGTATTATATTTTTATTTCCGTTCCAACTGTACTGTATTTCTTCTTAATCCATTATATATGCTATTATACATGTATATAATATATGTATTTCCTTTTTGTTCTCCATGTTTCCACTGCAAGTCCCTTTGTACTTCCTTTTAGTTCCCTTTTAGCTACCTCTGAATTTCTTCTTTTTACATTTTACACTTTTGCCACCTGGTACCATTTTGTATTTTTTGTATTTTTTTTGGCTTCCTGTTAATCTTAAACTTCCATCTTGACCTCTGTACAGTATATCATATGTACTTCCTTTTCCCTCTGTACGTCTCTGTATATCTCCATTTTCCTCTCCAGAAACCTAATCTTAATACGTGTACACTTACCTTCCTCTTAGTGGCTGGGCATTTCGTTCTTCAATAACACACAGCGCTCACTTAAAGATATTTTCTCTTTTAGCATAAACAGCTAAACAGCTTTTCATTAAGCTGCAGATACACACGATGAAAAATTAATTGCACCACTCTGACTGTAGGCAAGAACGCAGTTTCCTCTGCAGTAATCCAAATCGAATAAGTGCCCTGTTTGAGCTAAAATGCTCCATTAGTGTATGCAGAGTGTCACCTTACACAAAGCAGGAGTAATAGAAGAAAGAATAGCGCGATGGGAGAATGGAGGGAGAGACGGAGCAATGGAAAAGAGACATCTGACTGGTGAATAATGATGAGTTTTATTTTTTAAGAGCACAGCGTATGATCAGAGGTGTCCTGCTAACCTGCAGTTTCAGACTCATTATTCTTTCCCAGACTGACATCCCACTTAGCACACATGTGTAAACTGCCATTCACCAGCCTGGCCTGTCAATCATTCTCTCTGTTGCCCTTTTGATATAATAGACATATCCCAGCTGGCTCGTCACTGCACCATCACTACGGCATCATCAGTACGAGCTGGTAGGAACACTTAACCCCCACTCTTGTTTTTCTACTTCCTCCTTCTGCCTTCACTGTTCTTCTAGCACATTCTGTCTGTCTTTCAAGTGTTCCCCAGGTAGTATGTACATGGGTTCTGACTAAGGGAATCATGTCCTAATGGACACATGTCTGTGTTTTGCTTAGTTGAACATATCTGGATAACTAAAATATCTTTTAAGTTAAATATTGTGCATTGGACCGAGAATGTTTGAGTGGATTTTACGGTGGCTTTGCTCATCTCTAATAATGCGATATGAATTATAATGTAAAATAAAAACAAACACACATACACTCCTTTGTCGTTTACGGACATAATTATTAAAAATACCCCATTAAAGCATTGTCCTTTTTCCACTTTTTGTCGTGCTTTGTTTTGTTGCCCTTTTTTGTTTTGGCTGTGGCTTAAACAAGCAAATTAAATTTGATCCCTATTGTGACCTCAGGTAAGAAGATACCCCTCCTAGCTCTGCTCTTTGTAGTGTCAAATATTTGCTAGAATATTAAATGCTCAATATATAACATTGTTAGTTTTAGACATAAAAAAATATATGTAAATGAAAAAATTATATACTCTATATACCCTATATATATAGTGTAATTCAAATGTCAAACTTTTTAATGCATGTTTCACCCACACAAAATATATTTATACACATCAAGCATGCATCTTTCAAGAGACAAATAAAAAAAAGACCAAAAGATGAAAAACCTGGCCCAAAAATGATAAATATGAGACATGAGGAAGGGAGAAGGGCTCCCAGGAGTGTCAGTTAATACTGGTTAATTTATTTCTTATCACTTAATCTCATACCAGATTTATATGTCAATTAGTTGTTTTTATTATGGCAACTAAAAAGTCTTGTCTTTTGATGTATTTTTGCAGGATTGATGCGGTCATTAAAATATTCATTTTTTAATATTCCAGCTAATTAATCATCAGCCTCAATATTCCCAAAGGCCCAGCCATCATTCCTCCAAACCAGGAGGTGTACTTCATCACAGATCTGACAAATAAGGTCAGAAAATGAAAATCTCACATCCTATCAAATATAAGCAATTTAAATATGCTTATGTCTTAATTTTATTCTTTACTTAATCCATGATTTACACTACTAATCAACCATTTGTTACACACCTTCCAATTCCATGATCTTTCTTGATTTTAATTTCTTTCTACACGGTAAAACACTGAAGACTTCCAAAATATACAATAATCTCCTTATAATCCCAGGAGGCAGATGCTGAGTTGGATAGTAAGTGGTTAAATGGGAAAGCACATTACACTTATTGTGGAAAAAATATAATGTAAAAATATCTTGAATCTAGTCAAATAATTTAAAAAAATGAATATAAGATTAAAACTCATACATATATTATTTAAGATTTTATATACATTATATCTTGTACATCTTATTTCTACACAAATTACAGCAGGAGATGCATCCAAAATATACAATAATCTCCACTGAACAGTTGATATTGAGATGCATCTGCTACTCATGCTCTGTAAAGCCTTCATAACGGCTCTAATCTGAGGTGCTGATTATAAATTGGTGATTTTTGAGGCTAGTAAATTTAAATGAACTTCTCTTCTCCAGCAGAGGTAAGTTTTGGACTCGTTTTCCTGAGATGGTCTTTATGGTGCCATTATGGTGCTTGATGTGTTTTGCAAATACTGTTTTTACAAAAACTGTTCAAGAACAGCTGCCCTTTATGTCTTAAAATAACAACTAACTGTTGTTGTTGTTAATTAATTTTCTAATGCTATATGTGTTATTTCATAGTTTTTGATTTTGCATTCCTAAATAATTATGTAAATGCTTGTTTCATTTTGCTTTGTTAAACTAATACATGTGTCAAATAAAGACATAAACATGAACGGGTGTCCATATACAAAACCATATGGAAAAACTTTGGAACTTTGGTGTGACTGCAAAGGCTGTGAATACTTATGTACATGTGTACATTTATTTTTAATAAATTTGGAAGGGTTTCCAACAACCTACTTTCATGTAGTCATTACGAGGTATTGCTTGTCGAAATTTGAGGAAAAGAACAAATTTAATCCAGCTTGGAATAATGCTGTAGCATAGCAAAATGTTCCAGATGCACTGTATGCCTGGGCCAAAATATAAGCATTTATTTATTCTATTAAAATTTTTGGTCTTTTTTGCATTTTGAAATCCAAATTATCCTGTTTGAATCTCAGAAAACTAGGTGCTCTTGTTTTGACTTTAAAACCTGTTAAAGCTTAATTTACAAATAAATGCTACTGAATAATTTATGAAAGCTTTTTACCAAAATAAAGGGTTCACATAAATGTTTATTGACTCGCCCAACAAGTACCCTTAGATTCCCATTATACATGAGT
>JAAGKR010001753.1:79529-114169 GCA_011419295.1 Clarias macrocephalus
TATTATTTAAGATTTTATATACATTATATCTTGTACATCTTATTTCTACACAAATTACAGCAGGAGATGCATCCAAAATATACAATAATCTCCACTGAACAGTTGATATTGAGATGTGTCTGCTACTGCTCTGTAAAGCCTTCATAACGGCTCTAATCTGAGGTGCTGATTATAAATTGGTGATTTTTGAGGCTAGTAAATTTAAATGAACTTCTCTTCTCCAGCAGAGGTAAGTTTTGGACTCGTTTTCCTGAGATGGTCTTTATGGTGCCATTATGGTGCTTGATGTGTTTTGCAAATACTGTTTTTACAAAAACTGTTCAAGAACAGCTGCCCTTTATGTCTTAAAATAACAACTAACTGTTGTTGTTAATTAATTTTCTAATGCTATACGTGTTATTTCATAGTTTTTGATTTTGCATTCCTAAATAATTATGTAAATGCTTGTTTCATTTTGCTTTGTTAAACTAATACATGTGTCAAATAAAGACAAACATGAACGGGTGTCCATATACAAAACCATATGGAAAAAGTTTGGAACCACCAGGACTTTTCCTAGAGTGGGCCGCCTGGCCAAAGTGAGCGATCGAGGGAAAAGGGCCTTAGTCACAGAGGTGACCAAGAACCTAATGGTTAGTCTGAAAGAGCTCCAGCATTTCTCTTTAGGAAGAGTCCAATTGGTTCCTAACTTCTTCCTTTTACGGATAATGGAGGCCACTGTGCTCATCTGGATCTTCAATGCAGCAGAAATTTTTCTGTACCCTTCCCCAGATCGGAGGTCTACAGACAATTTCTTGGACCTCATGGCTTGGCTTGTGCTCTGACATGCACCATTAACTGTGAGACCTTATAAAGACAGGTTTGTGTCTTTCCAGATCATGTCCAATTAACTGAATTTACCACTGGTGCACTCCAATCGGGTTGTAGAAACATCTCAAGAAAGAACAGTGGAAACAAAATGCATCTGAGCTCAATTTGGAGTGTGACTGCAAAGGCTGTGAATACTTATGTACATGTGTACATTTATTTTTAATAAATTTGGAAGGGTTTCCAACAACCTACTTTCATGTAGTCATTACGAGGTATTGCTTGTCGAAATTTGAGGAAAAGAACAAATTTAATCCAGCTTGGAATAATGCTGTAGCATAGCAAAATGTTCCAGATGCACTGTATGCCTGGGCCAAAATATAAGCATTTATTTATTCTATTAAAATTTTTGGTCTTTTTTGCATTTTGAAATCCAAATTATCCTGTTTGAATCTCAGAAAACTAGGTGCTCTTGTTTTGACTTTAAAACCTGTTAAAGCTTAATTTACAAATAAATGCTATTGAATAATTTATGAAAGCTTTTTACCAAAATAAAGGGTTCACATAAATGTTTATTGACTCGCCCAACAAGTACCCTTAGATTCCCATTATACATGAGTATACATAATGCTCTTTTCTGTTCTCGTCTTGGGGGGTATTAGGAATAGACGATAGTAGGCGATAATAGACGGAGTACGAGTACATGTACAGTTAAACCTTGGATTGCGTGCATAATTTGTTCCGGTAGCATGTTTGTATATCAAAGCACTTGCAAAGTATAACAGTGAATTTCCTCAAAAGAAATAATGGAAACTCAGATGATTTGTTCCACAACCCAAAAATAATTAATTCAAATGTAAAGTAAAAATGAAAGAAATTAACCTGCACTTTACCTTTGGAAACAATCGTGGCTGATGTATGACGAAAGTGGAGAGAAGGAGGCGGGGAACGGTGTAGGACGACACACACACTAACGGAGAGTCTCTGTTGGCAAACTGGAATCTTTGACAACCTTCAAACTTTCTAAAGACACTTGCTCTTCCCTCCTTTTGAGGATTTCATGGAAATGTGACGTTGCGTTGTCGTTAAATAGATTTATCTCCCGCACTGCTACAGGCCTTTTACCATCTTTCTTCACAGAGTAATTGTTGCAGTACAGTTACTAAAGAACAGTCACTACATTTGGACACACAATTTTAAAAAATGGCTTATAAATAAACAATGTTATAGTAAACAGTACATGTGCGCACAGATGTTGACTATATGAGAGAGACACACGCACTAAGAGTGGGCATGGGAGACCATTACCCACAATCCCACAGCAAGAGAGAGAAAAGAACCATTGGGTTAGTTGTGATCTTGTGATGCTCGGCAGACAAAGCGCATGGGTGCTTCTCGTATTTCAAGACCTTGCTTGTTTATCAAGTTAAAAAAAAAAACGTATAATTTGCTCGTCTTGCAAAACACTCAGACCAAGTTACTCGTAATCAAAGGCTACACTGTACTTTCATTTGGATAAATCACTGACACCAAGTACCAGTACCTGAAGTTGACCTTCTATTGCATTGCTAGCGTTTGTGTGTGTGTGAACCCCGAAATTTCTCTGCATGTAGTGCAACTCTCTTTGGAGTAAAATCCTCATTGATCCTTCAGATGTGCTTTTTCACACAATTAATCAACTTCTGTTTACTGTGCTAAATACATTCTGCTGGGATGGAAAGTGTTTAATTTCCCTTTGTGTGCTCTTTGGAGTCATTTGGCACCATGACAACTTTTATAAACAACAACAGTGTTGCTACCTTATTGTTAAGAGATTAAAAAATTATCCACTCTCTGGTTATATTAAAACTTCTGCACTGTCTCATCAGCGCTTTATGTTACATCAGTAACTGCAGTGCGAACAAAAATGGATGTCCCACTCGTGATTTGCACGAAAGAAGAGCAGCGTGCAATGATTAGTTTGTTTGTGGATCAATGGTATAAGGAAGCATATGGTATAAGGAGCGTAAGCAGAAATGTTTGGATATCTGCGAACAGTATTTGAGGCGATACTCTAAGGAAGGCGAAAATTTCGTAAAGAGAATCACTACTGGAGATGAGACATGGATTCATCACTACGAGCTTGAGAGTAAATGGCAGAGTATGGAACGGAAACAACCTCAATCACCGACCAACACAAAGTTCAAAAGTCAACCATCAGCTGGAAAATTGATGCTTCTGGGATTCTCAAGGGCCGGTATTGGAGCATCATCAGGAAAAAAGTACAACCATCAACAGTGCTCGTTTCAGTGAGATGCTTATTGAAGAGCTGAAGCCTAAACTCCGGATTAAATGAAGAGGACTAAGGGCTTGCCTGACAATGCACGTCCTCACATTTCTGCCCATACTGTCGACACTCGTTTTGAGGTGTTCTTCCCTCCTCCTTAGGCATCCTCCCTATAGTCCTGATCTGGCTCCATTGGACTTTCACATGTTTGATACCCCAAAGATGAAACTGATGAAAATTCACTTCTGGTGAAGAAATGAAGACGGCGGTGCATTTGTGGAACGCTTGTTGACAGATGGACAAAGTGTATTGAAAAGCAAGGAGATTATGTCAAAAAATGATGTATTTGCCTTTTCTAAACGTTAATTCAAATAAATTCTACAGCCAGATCATTTGTCTCTCACCCTTGTATATTTGCCAAATAAAATCAATTGGATTTCACCCTCGGTTTTGTCACACAGAGCATAGCTCTGGAACTGACTGGCAACTAAACAAGACATTGAAAGACCAATATGCACTGCTAAGCTCGGTTAGTTATACAGACAAACTAGACAGGTGTACTGAAAGCTAATGCTACTTTTAATTGCTGAAATTAAATTTGGAGAGGAGAGAACACAAGCTGACCTGACTTTTTTTTTGTTTCTTTCTTTCTTTGTTCACCACCAGGAACATGTGGTGACATTTTTGCAGTAAGTGATGGCTGGGCAAGGAGATGAGATGAGTGCGTTACCCAATACTGGTATTGATATTGGTACCACCCTAATAGGTGATAGACAGAGATTACATTAAATAGGCAGCTTATTTCTTTTACTGCTTGCAGTCTGCTGTACAGCAGTGGCAATAATTATACCATTATATGGTGTATAATTTGAGTTCATTACAGTATACAGTATGATTATGTACATGGCTTAATGAAAGTGTGTAGTCGTAGTGTAATTAGACTGAGTAAAATTTCCATTTAAACCTATGGCACCCTAGAAACACCAAACCATTTTCATGTCTAATCTAACCTAATCTAACCTTTTACCCTGAGTATGCATGTGCCTGGTGCAGAGAGATCTGTGTTTCTCTATTCTGTTGTTTTCAGGCTGACGGACTACAGCTGGATTAGCACAAAGCTCCTGTTTGCTCACTAATACACGTCACAACAAAGCGCACCTTAATAGAAAAATCGCTTCATCACCGCTCGCCTGCCAGTGTTTGTTCCCCCTTGTGTTTATATAAGGGCTTAAAGGGTTTACGGTCATGTACTCGCGATGGAATCTAATGTCCAATAGTCAGAGATCCTCTTGTCCCTCGGTTAAGTATGACGGCTTAGAAAGAAGAACTCGGCTAAAACTGGTAATCGTAATTGTGTGCGTGTGTGTGTTTTCAGGCTTCCTGTAGCCAATTTATCAAAACGAAGAAAGCAAACAAACTTAAATCATTATTCTGAGAACGATTACTGAAGAGACAGAGATTAGAGTTGATTCACATCTCTTTCTCTCCCTCACTCTCATTTGTGCGGAAGCAGAGCCAGAGCCAAAGCGGATATCAAACAGCCTGATCCTGCTTAAGGAAAATCCAGTGGTTTAGATGGCGAAGAAGGAAGAAAAAAAAGAAAAGAAAAAAAAAAAAAAGAAATGCTGCTCACTGATCAGCGACACCTTGTTCTTGACTATTTTTCTCACCTGCAGTTACTTTTTGTAAGATTAGAACAACCAATATATACATATATACAGTATATATAGTATTTTTTTTGGTCTGGGTATAAATATGCCTTAATTAGTGTTTTCTGCGTTTTTTTACTTCTGTTTTCGTTCGACTCTCCTGCATATGCTTATTTCTTGTTTCAGAAGTGGTCAATATATACAGTAAATCTGGGATGAAAATCATATACTATAATGGAGAGCATTTCACAAAAAGGTTATTACACGATGACCAATTCCAATAAAGATTGAGTCAGTAAATAATATTTAGCCAGAAAAAAATATTATAAAGATAATTGTGTGCATCTGTATACAGAGCTTACCATCAACGCATTTTGCAGTCTGATTGGCTCTTTACATGTATACATTATACTCCGGTGGTTCTCAACTATATTATGGAGGACCCCCCTGCACAAGTCAATGTTTTCTCAGCTTTCAGCATACCTGGTTTAACTAATCAGTTCATTAACAGCCTTTTCTGAATGGAAGTGGGCATGGTGGAGCAATGAAATATGCAATAGAGGGGGTGCTAAAGAACACCTGGAGATTGGGAAATGCTGCAATTCAGCATGCTGTTTTATTTTCAATATCCATCCATCCATGACCTATAACAATTATTCTGCCCCAGGAGCCTATCCCAGGAAAGTCAGGGCACAAGGAGGGGTGCATTCTTGACCTAGCGTAGGGCACAAACACATGCTCACACACCCCCAACCATACACTGAAATGCTATTTAGTCTATTACACTTACCTGTGGCTGGTGGGAGGAAATCAGGGTACTTGGAGGAAACCCACCATGCAAGAAAGAACTTAACAACTTCTCATACATACAGTAAATCAGTCAAGAGGTTTAAACCTGGAGGTGCGAGGCAACACCCAGTAATAATCTCAATATTAATATTCAGCCATAAATATAAGTGGTATTATGAATGTGTTAAATGGGTTAATGCAGATGTCCAAACTCTTTCTGGCATAACATACAGATACAGCAATATGTGACAAAATAAAAACAACTAAACATTGATATAAAATAAAACAACTAAACAAAAATATCTAACAATTAGGATACGCCACACACTCTAAACAAAACCGATTAAAGCTTAGCTATAACTACCTGAATAAGCTTAACCATCTGATATGAAAAGCCTTTTATGAACTGTGTCTGATTTCTTTTGACTTGTTGCTTTCACAAATAATCATGATTAATTCGTCCTATGCCTGGATTTCTTCCCCTCTTCTCTCTCCTCCGCAGATGTGATATACCAAATATTATTGATATTTAGGGAAAGATGTCAACTCTGTCCCTCTGATGTACATTCCTACTTAATCAGCTATGGCTGTGCAGTTCAGAGAGTGAGACCTGCATGTGTTACATTTACACTGAGAATATTTATGCATAATTCTAGCTTTTTCATAAAAAAATATTATAAAGATAATTGTGTGCATCTGTACACAGAGTGTCTAAACATAAGGGTCCACATCCATGTCTAGGCACAGTTGGCTTTCATATTTGATTCTCCCCATGCCTGAATATACTGTTCTGTGCTCAAGACCACATTTTGATGTGGACTCGAGCACGGTATGCTGATCCATGCCTGGAAACAGTATAGAGTGTACACAAAAAGTACACAGAAGTACAACACTTGTCCAAGTTACTAAGGCCTGTGCCTTAGGCTGTAACGTGAAAATACCTGTCTGGATCGAACAAGATGCAACTGTAGAGAAAGACGCTCCCTGGGGGTCGAACATATAATGTATACTCTAGAAAAAATTGGATGGTGTTATAAAAAACTATAGCTTCACACCTCCGTGGGTGAAGTTTGATTCCTGCCTTGGGAGTTTGGAGTTTGCATGTTCTCCCTGTGCTTGGTGGGTTTTCTTCCAGGTACCCTGGTTTCCTCCAACAGTCCGAAGACATGCAGGGCTAACCAGCATTTCCAAATTGCTCATAATGTGTGCGATGGATTGGCACTCCGTCCAGGCTGAATCCCGCTTAGTGCCATGCACTAGGCCTCCTGCAGACCTTTAACCAGGATAAGTGAGTAAGAATATTTCCAAAACTATATATATATATATATATATATATATACACGGTCGTATTGTTTATACATCTATGGCCATGTCCACATGGAGCTGGGTATTTTTAAAAACAGATCCCCGCCCCTTTTTTTTTTATAATTCTGTCCTAAGTGTTAATAATATCTTTGTCCACATGAAAATGAAGTCTAAATATTATTGAGCCACTTCGGAGGAGCGAGTCAGGAAACGTTTTCCTCCACCAGCATCGCACAGTGACCTGGCCACTATTCTACAAGAAGAATGGTTCAAAATCCCTCTGGCCACTGTGCAGGACTTGTATCTGTCATTCCCAAGACGAACTGATGCTGTCTTGGCCACAAAAGGGGGCCCTGCACCCTACTAATGAATTATTGTAGTCTAAAACCAGGCGTTTCAGTTTCATCGTCCAACCCCTGTAAGTCCACCATTGCACAAAATATCCTCATAAACAAAGCTGATGTAAAATCAAGGAGACTCGCACACAGACAATGACATCATCAGCACACAAGGTGACGTTACAACAAGCCGAAATGTCCGTTTCCCCGGGCCACACAACATAAGTTTTGGAAAATCTTCACGTGTGGAAATGGCCTAAGAAAAGAGAAAAAATTCCGTTCAGTAAAATGAGCCATAATGCTCGTTACTAATTACTAAGCTCCAACACAATAAAAAAGGAATTAATAACATATGACAACAGCTTGCTTCCCTGTCTGGGGTTCTTATCAAAGTTTTGAGACCGACACAGAGTAAAAGCAGCACTGATAATCACACACCATCTGCCTCTGTGCTCTAAACCTCCTGCAGAACACCGGACTGAATTTCTCCTCCGACATATTCTCAAAATGCTGAACCTGCTGAACTAGTGGATAACTGCTCATAGAAAATGTATATGATGCTAAGGAATGACGTTTTATTATCCAGAAGATGTAAACACATTCTGATATAACTGACAAAGCTAGCACACTTCATTCATTCCCTGCTCCCTGAAGGACTGCTTGCGAATCAGCTGCTTTCGGAGTCGCTTTCCACACCATTTCCCTATCATCCAGACCCCAAGTGAGAGATAGACACTCCATAGTCATGTCCGTGCATCGCTGTCATGGCGCATCTTTTCTGCTTTCCCAAACTCTCTAAATAATAGAGACATTCGCAACCACTTTCTGCCAGTCGCTCACAAAAAAAAAAAAAAAAAAAAGACATCTGGAGAAGAAACCACCCCAGGGGCTCTTACTGATCATTTGGTGTTTCTCTAGAAGTGTTAAAGACGTGCTAATCGCTCAGTATGGTGGTGCAGACTGAAAGCTGATGTCATGGTACACTGAGCTCAATTTGGATTAAGAAGATTAGTAAATGATATCAAATAGATCTTGTGAAGAAGACTACCAAGTGATTTTAAAATGTGCTTAATTTTTAAACAAAAATTTTAATCTGCAATCGAAATAAACTTATAGCAAAGCCCCTGACATAAGCTGCCATGGAAGGCCTGTAGGTCATGCTGAGCTAGGCATAAGCAATTTTCCAACTCAGGGAAAACAAGTGTATGGGACATTTATTCTCTGAAGGAAAGGGGAAAAGGGATTTAGAGTAATAAATAGATGTGTGGAACTCCTGGGCCCTCAACACAACTGCTACTGGCTTCTAATCTGAATTCAATAACAGATGGTTAAATATTTTATGGAGCACAAAGTGTGGATAATTAGTGTGCTTAAATGACATTTTATCACTCCTAGTTGTGGAATGTTTGACTGTTTAACCTTTGCCTCAGAGCAAGCTGCTAATCGGTAGAGGGGCTGCTTTTGATTGGGATCAATCAAGCGACTCATTCAGGGACTTTTAGACTCGTTTTCAATTTCCACGCTAAGACTGACAATGAGCCTTTTACATATTCGACTGGGTTTCGAGAGAGAGAGAGAGAGAGAGAGAGAGAGAGAGAGAGAGAGAGAGAGAGAGAGACGGGGGCAGGAAATAAGGTTGGGTCCCATAAGAAATCTGACTATGGTACAGTATGTACTATAGTATAATATTTTAAACTATAGCACATACCACAATGTACCACAGTGTACTACAGACATTACCATGGTAGGCACCATAAGACATTATAGAGTACCAGGGTAGGTACTGTGGCACTTCAGTGGGTATCGTGATAGTACTATGTTGTGCCCCACAATGCATCAATGAACTCCATGATATTTACTGGGTACCAAAGTTCAACAGGTATCTAATATAATGCGTTTGTACATACTGTACCATAGTAGATAGGTCAGTATATACTACTGGTATGGTATAGTACAGGCAGTACCATAGAAATGTATGTAATATTGTGAGAGTATCAACATACACTATCTATATATAACTATAAATATATAATTATATTTAATTAATGTCACATTCAGTATTAATTTATATTACTTATTATATTATTGATATAATTACTGTTACGGTACATAAACATGCATAAAATATTTTGGATAGTATCCTGGCAAATGTTTCACAATACGATACTACTGTACATGGTAGAACTATACTATTGTACTGGTACTGTACTTTATGCCATAGTGTGTAGCGTGGTAGAACCATGTACCATAGTGTGGTAGAAGTACAGTATGAACAAATACCATGGTACTGTCAAAAATGCAAACATGCACTGATAGCATGGTACAATTTCTGATTTTATTTTCTCTTTTTTTCTTTTTCAGTTCATGAAGCTGTTAGCCCAGTTACTGTTAACACAGTATTGTGCCCCATAAATGTCTGTCTGTCTTCATACTATATATCTATATATATCTCCCTTCAAACAATAATAATTTCGTAAGATTTTTGTCCATATAAAATAAGTTAATTCTGCTCCCTTCTTCTTGGATCTGATATTAACGAGTTAAATCTTCCTTGCTACTACATTCCTGTCACGTCTTGCATCTGTTCCTAAGTTGCTAACACTCCCATGCTCACTTTTCTCTCTCTCTTTTCCTCCTCTCCCCCTCCCTCCGGTTAACACTCCCTGGTTCATCTCTGGACTAACATCTGTCCAGCTTTCACTCTTTTGTTCTTCGGGTTTTCACCAGGACATTTTACAATGGTTTATATCGTTTGTAGTAACAGATGTCAATGACGCAGGCGTTCGGTCAAGCATATAAAAACTCTGTCTTTTGCTGATAATAAACAGAGACCTTTCTGACAAGCATGTTCGCATGTTTGACTGCGTCTCTTGTGGCGTCAGCAAGCTTATCGAAGCGGCAGACAGAGCGACTGATTTATTCAACTGCGCAACTTAAAAACTTGTTAAATGTAAAATGCAAATTATTCATATTTCTTTGTTAAAGCATTCCGTTTTTTTTTTTTTTTTTTTGAAAAATTGAATGACAATTAAGATCATTGAAATATTTGAATTCAAAACGGTTACGGACACTACATACAGTATGACTTGTATTTGCGAAATTATACTGTATATCATGAAATTTAATTTAGCAAATTTGTTTCTTTTTATCTGATAAAAATATAAATCTGTATGCATATTTCCCAAAAAAAATAAGCTCAAACGGATGCTGTTTTAAATGTGCTGTTTTTTTTTTTCCTTTCTTTTTTAAGCCCCTTTTCGATTTTGGCTAGGATCAATCACAGCAGATGGGGTAGTTAACATTAGAGAGCAACATGGCAGATGCAACAACATTAAAGCCAATGAAGAAGAAGAAAAAAAAGGAGAGATATTTAGATGTTTGTTAAATGGTCTCCTGTTATTCATTTACCTTGCCATTGAGCACCATTACAGGTGTAACTCATGTGGAACAAAAAATGCAAAATAGCAGATTAAACAGAGCTATATCGATTATGCAATTCCAGCTAAAATCACTTCAACGGCGCGGCAACACATCATACTGTCTGGATACTGTATTTTCAAGAGACGAAAGACTCCATGTTATTTAGGTCATAAACCTCATCAGGAGAGCACTAGCACTGACGCATAGAATCTATTATTTTAATAATTAATTTTTTTAATCAATTATTTAACAAGACTCAGTTATATACAGCTATATACTGTAGATAAAGAGATATTTAAGTTGCCCCCCCCCTTAAGTTTTAATGATTACATTAATCCTTAAGCAAAGATTAAAATGAATATCTAATAGTTGCAAACATATTAAGGACGATGTAATAAACAGGAAGCATTAAGGGTAGAGACCCTCTTCTTTTCAGTAGGCAAGGTTAAATTTCTAATTTTATTATAATAATCAATGAGTCGTAGAAAATTCTTTCCACACTATAAATATTGTCCATAATTAACATACGGTCTTCTTTGGTCTCCTTTCCCTCCAGCAATAAATATGTCTCTTAATGGACGATTAATACAACTAATGAATTCATATTTTACAACAGTTTGCCCATTCCACTACAGTAATCGGATTTGGTCAAGCACCGTTCCAAGACTGCTGATATTCAGTATAAACACACTAAGATGTTTCACCTTGTGTATCGCTCCACTTCTTGTTTTTTCTGTGTAAAATTTCACTCCCTAGTTCGAAACATTTAATAAAGTGGGATCAGCAGAATACAGACTTCATCAAAAGAAATACAAATTTTTCATGAATATAAATTTTGACTTTGATTTAAAAAAGACGAAAAGAAAGCGATTTCACCAAATGCACCTTTACACATGCATGTACAAATCAATGAGAGCTGGCTAGCAAGCTACCCAATGGGCTTCATAGTGAGTGAAGCATCTTCTTCTAACTCCAAGATTTGACTAAAAACTGACTAAATTTTATTTTATTTTTTTTTATTCATGGTTCGCAATACAGATCGAATTGGCACCTAGGTATTGTGATACCCAGTGGCCCCTGGTGTTTACCATCCCTAATTTATCGAATACTGAATATCAGCATGGCTATGATTAACTGCATATTGTACATATTGTATATTCATGGTAAAATATGGTTACATGGGTACATTACTATCTGACAATGGCACTGGAATCAGTACTCCTCCTTTCTCATGTCCAAGAAAAAAAAAGCTTAAGCCAGAACGGAGACACACCTCTTGTTTCTGAAACTCTAAAAGTCTCATACAGCTGTCTAAGTAGCTCTGAACTATCTACTCATATATGAGGTCTGAGACTAATGTACACATGTATGATATTAACCCCCCACTAGATTTCAGTAGCTCCGAGACTTTCTTAAACTTACTATAATCACCACCATATCAGCTAGCCGGTATAATTGGCGCAATGGACTATATATTAAAACTATTTGTGTTCCCCCTGTGCCAGCTTTGGGTGATGGGTGGGGCTTCAGTGGATCAGATGTGGATTTGGAGACAAGGGTTTGCAGTCTCGGACTCTTTGCTTGCCGGGCCCCGTGCGATGCGGTCTATGGTGCACTAGATGCACTTTCTATGGATTGCTCCATTAAATGCAGAAGTTTGAGATCTAAAGAGTTCAGGTCCCTCCTGTTGTTGTGTGTTTATCAGTCCAAGAGATCTATACTTCCTGGGCAGTATCTGGACCAGATGTACTACTACTACAGGACCACTACTATGACTATTTTTATCTATTCAGCAGGAATAGTGAGTATGGCTCTTAGCTGGTTTCTGGATAAACGAATCAAGATAGATGTCAGATGTCTCGTGGGAACAATAGTCCACAGCAGTCTCCAGTATCCCAGGGCTGGGCTCACCCTCACAGAGTCCTCCAGATTCTATCTGGTAGTTCAAAAATCCAATCTACTTAAATAGTCTAAAGTGAGCTAGTGCACTAAATGAAGGGGATAAAATCTTTTATTTTCCCACACCAAGTAGTGCCTTTATTCAGGAGTTAAAGATTATCAGAAAACCTGAAAAGGGGACATTTGTGCAAATAGAAAGTACCAATTTCTACAGCCATCTAATCTGAATAATTGAATGGGCACAATGCCTCTGATTAGAACACATGTAAAGCACAGAGCACTATATAAATAGAATGATACATAGAGGTACTGTATATGTCCTAATGCTGCTACACTCTACATCACCACTCGTGGAATGCATATTGTCCAATCAATTTGCTTAGTCTGGACTAACTTGTTTAATTAAGCAATATTACGCTCGAGATCATAATATTGTATTGAATATCTGCATGGCGGTGGTGTGGTCGTGGAAGGAAACGAGTGTCGAAGAAACCACAAACTTGCTGATATTCAGTACAACAGCACAGCCTTGAGTGTGATATTGCTTAAGTACAGCAACTCTACAAACATCACTTATCATCAAGAGATTCTGATTTGTTTGTTCGTTTAACCAGTTATTTTTACTTCACCAACACATCCACAAGCAGGAATTAAGATAGTTTTAATTTCTAAATAGCCAAACGGTGAGACTAAACCAAGGAGGTGATGGACACCTCTCTTTCTCTTTATGTCTCCACTTATTCTGCATTAGAACATCCTCAGCTAACTAACTGTTCCAGAGTTGAATTTCAAATAGCGTAAAATGGAAAGCTAGTGTATTATGTAGATTATAGAATCCATTGTTTCACACACCAAGTTTTGCCCTTGGTCAGGCATCAATTATTAGAACATATACATCATATAGTAACAAGTCCCAATACTGTTATGCTCTATATCAGCACTCGTAGAAAGCCTCCCGACCAATCAGAACACTTGGTCGAACAAAACTGTTGTATAATTTTCAATACATCACAACAACAATAGGCATCTTAGTAATAATAATAATAATAATAAACAACTGGCATGCATATTAATTGAACATTGCTATTAATGCACACAAAATGTGAAAAAAAAAAATTATAATTATGTCGGTTGTATCATTTGTTGTAGTGAAAAAATGAAAGGCATTAACCCAGTGAGAAAAAAAAAACGTCTTCAGTATCAGTAGTATCTGAAGTGCGACAAATCTTTAATGCTTCACCACGCATTCAGCCGCACCACTGCCTAGCATTTAACATATACTGCATATTTCCAAAAACCTCAAATTATGATTTTTTTTTTGTTGTTGCAAAAAGCTTGATTATTCTATTTCTTTGTAATATGTTAATATAGGCAAATAATCCAAAGCAGGTTTCTGCTATAACTTGAGATTTGCATTCATGTGCAGGAGCAGCTGTAATTCAAGGACCATTATTCTCACACTCACCGCCATATCTTCTGGACATCTGCAGAAATTAAAAGCCACGTGCATTCATGATCATCAGACTTCCAATTAGACTGAAAAATGTTCAAACAGCAATTTATTTTTGTCTTATTTAATCGACGGAAAAGCTCTAGTTCTGCTTTCTAATGTTTCACAAGGATGATCGATGGGGATAATCTGGATGAATTCCTATACTGCTATTCATGTTAGCACTAGCATGTATAAAATCAATGTGAGTTAGCTAGCAAGCTAGCCAACGGGCTTCATTGTGAGTCTTCTTCTGACTCCAAAATTGTACTCAAAATTGACATTTAATTTTTTTTTTAATTTCTATACTGTATGTTTCACAATACAGATCGAATCAGCACCTTGGTATTGTGATATCAAATCCAGTAGCCCCTTTGTGATTCCCATCCCTAATTTACAGAATACTGAATATCAGAATGGCTCTGAAGAGCTGCGGCTGAATCATACCCGTGTCGTTATTCAATATAACCACACTCTTGCTTGTGCCCTGAAATAGGCTGGCATCCCATCCAAGGTGTACCCCACTTTATGCCCCAAGTTTGCATAAAGTTGAGAGGATTCAGGCCCCTGCGACCATGCACACAGAACAAGCTATATAGACAGTCCGTGGATGGATGGATGTTTTAAGCAGTCATTAGTGCCAAGAGGGTTCCAAAAGCTAGTACACTCTTAGTGCACCTCCCAAGCCTGGATACAGTGTGATGTGTAAATGACTGTGTGTACAGATCTCACAGACAAATGGGTCTCTTGGCAACAAGTTATCTGTGGATTTGTCGATTTCTTGTGGGATACCTCGGCTGGGATTGTCATTCACTGACGTACAACTTTATTTAAAGCATTTGCACCATTCAAAATTTGCACTGCGGCTAAGAGTCTTATCACCATACTGTGCTTAAAGGCTCCTTTTCTTTAAATGTCAATCGGACTCATGAGAATTTTCAGCACAATCCTGGGCTGACTTGAACACCGACCATATATGAGTAAAGCAGACGAGGAGATTATGACTAACCCAATCTGTAAATCAAGCAATGCCATGCAGGGTTTCAAAACCTACTTTGGCAACCCCTGCCCGGAGCCCTTCACATATGCATATATAACATGTTTTCTGACCTGTGCGTTCAAATAAGGGTAAAATCTTTTCGAATCATTTTTACCTGAACGTGAAATCTGGGGTTTACTCAAAAATCTGTTTGCTGCAGTATCACTACAGGGAGCTGGCCTACTGTAAATAACTTGCAGGTCTTATATGATTCTCTTGTGTAAATTCACACACAGTCATCAGCCAGGAATGAAGACGAGCCATTAAAACACCTTATGTTACAGTTAAAAGATGTTTAAATTATACAGACATTTGTTTAAGTCATTAAAGTTGCTAGCTCAGTGAGCCTCTGTTACTGTTTCCTTGAAGCTATGAATATTTTTTAGCATGAAACTGTTTGCTTTGCACTCTCCAAAGGGACTCGCCATGCTTGTCATAAAACTCCAAATATTGTGATTATGCTTCTTACTGTTCGCGTTACACACATTCTCTCTCTCTCTCTCTGCAGCAGCAGTGTGATCACAACTAGAGAGCACATTAAGAGCACTGCTTGTGCAGATGAGCTGTCAGCGAAAGTGTAATCATTCCACTGCAAAACTCAGTCTTTTTTAACACTTCAGTTGTAAAGTGTTAATGTGTGTCTGTACACAGAATACACATCAACACCCACAACTGAGCAGCATTTTACCCATTTAGCAACATCCCGGTTTATTTTAGAAGCTCAGAAGATAAGTAGGAGTTTCAATTGAATTACATTTTGATTCATACTAAAACTTTATATCTTATAACTTACAGTATAACAAGAACATTAGTGTTGGGTATCGGGTTTTTTTTTTTTACGATACCGGTGACAAATCGATTCTATTAAAACGGTACCGGTGCCAAAACGTGTGGAGAACATTAAAGAACAGCTTGTTTATTGTAAATATTTATTTCCAATAAAAATATTTAAAGCATACACAAATATATGTAGATATAAAACACAACTAATTTATATACTGTACTACATAACCTAACTACAATAATTTAACACCAATACCAGCAAAGTAGTTGGTATTCTCTTTGCTACAAATCGAATAAAATTTCCAACTTTCAAAGTCTTGTGCAGAAATATGATCATATTTGCCTTATCTGGCAAAATATAACACCTCTTCTGACTTTGCTGAGGTTGGTCTGACTGGGGCGGGGGACGCCCACATTGCCAGCTGATGTCCGCAAGCTGTTAAACACGTTAAACTAAATGCTTTTAACTTCATCCCATGCTTTTACCTGCATATAAGTTATACATGTACACTTTAATATTATATCCATTATATGAGTGGAAAAACCATGCTGATAAGAATCATCAGTGGGAAACAGCTAGACAGGTTTGAGCTGACCCCTGACCATACGCTCACCTCTCATGTTCAGCTTTAACAGCCATAATGCTGTTCTATACCCGAGTATACTTGAGTACCTACTGTATACACTCCGATACGCTAGGGGGCAGTATTTAAAAAATACCAGGCCAAGCAATTCAGATGGAACGATCTGGAAGTATACGTCACCAGGGATCACCTGATACTATATCACAATACATAGGCCCCGATTCCATTTCCATTGTGATTCTGTAGCAAACTATACTGTATACTGTACTGTATTAAATGTATACGTACAAAAATGAATCTGCTGCGACATATCAATAATGATTCGTCTTAAGTATAATAATAATACAGTTTACGAATATAAGCAGAGTTTAAACATTTTAATTAACTTAATTAACAAAGCTTTAATTAGTTTGAATCCTTGTTGGTGCAAATCAACACCATTACATTCTGAAGCATTTTGACTTCTGTATGCAAGTGAGTCTAGCTAACACTTGGACTACCCGTTAGCTCCGTGTAGCGGACACACAATTTATTACCTCCCTGATCTGGTTTATGGAGTGAGTCAATGATGCAAGAACACAAGCGTTACGGGGCCATGATGTTCTCTGTTTTGATTAACCTTTGCAACAGCACTTGGCTAACAGTCACGGGCTGCACTAGCCTGCTCTTTCCTGCTACTGATAATATACAGTAAAAGGAACCGGACTGTACCTGTGACAGACGTGGCCAGTGGTAGCCATAGCCGACCATCCACTTTGGCACAGGTTTTATTGTACGCCGAATACCCTTCCTGATGCAACCCTCCCATTATATCCAGTGGCTGGGGTTTAGACACTGGGTGGGAATTGAACCTGGGCCTTCCACATGGTAAGCGAGAAAGCTACCACTGTGACACCAAAGCCCTTGGTAGCACCGAACAAGATACTGTGCAAAAATGAATGTGGACTGTCGGGAATGCGTTGTATGACATTCCCTAGGAGCTGATGGCTAAAAACCTGATTTGAATACCGAAATGTGGATTATCATATCCTCTTCATTCAAATCATACGATAGGATTTGAGAGGTTTCAGGGTTCCTGGTCCCCCATAGGCTATCACTTACAGATTTATTTAGTGTGTGTGTGTGTAGAGAAGGAGAATTACATCCTTCCTTGCTTCCCTTCCTCCATCCTGCACATGGTACTCAATGCTTTCACCTCCATCCTTTATTTCTCTTCTTTCAGTTACTCTATATATATTAAACGGTTTTTATATATAAACCATTTAAACCCCCCTTCCCCCCACAAGGAGCACTACGGCAGGCTGATCTGATAGTAATGCCCCGCGGCAAGTCTCTTGTCTGCCTCGACATTTTTAATTTAAAGAGAAAATGGACACGCTCACCGGCAGAGGATAGAAACAATGTGTTCCTCAGAGTATACATATTTTTTGCCTCTCAGTGGAAAGCCATGCTGAGCTTAACAGCTGAATCTGACAGGCTCCCAGTCTCCTCCGCTCTCCCTCGCCTCTTCGCCACAGACAAAGAGTCATCCCAGAACAAATCGGCCATCTACACTGAGAAAACAGTGACTGCTAATCAAAGGAAGCCTGTTAAACCAAACCAGTCATATGTCAGAGTGTGTGTGTGTGTGTGTGTGTGTGTGTGTGTGTGTGTGTGTGTGTGTGTGTGTGTGTGTGTTTTAGTTCAACTTTTTGCCGATTTATTTCAGTATGAAATTCAGTTTATCTGGTCGGCTTAGTGAAATCCTTGGAAATTCCTATACAGCATGGACTCCTATGCATGGATTGTAACCATATATGCATGGTATTTTATGGTGATGCAAAATGAGGCTATTTTTACATATATTGTTCACAGGAGTATTTGCACAAAAACTTAGAATTCCTCAAAATTTGCATCCTGTGAGAGTTCCTGAGTTGGTGTAAAACATTAAAACCTTGTGTAACCATGCCTCATGGCATGACTTCACAAGACATCAGGACGTTAGCAGTAGATCCTTTAAATGCTGTAAGTTGCAAGTAGAAATTCTGTGGATCAGACTTGTTTGTCCGGCAGATTCCAAGGATTCTAGTTCGGATTAGGATCTGGGGAATTTCGGGGCCGGAGCAACAACCTTGAACTCTTTGCCTGCTAAGCCTCATACACAGCAAGCTTTAATGCATTGAGTGTTCTGATACCTTTCTATCATGGCCACTATTATTATTAGTTTACCATTAGTTTTTTTCTGTAGGATTGGACCAAATGGGCTGATCTTTGGTCCTGCAGACAAAAAAAAAATAAACCTTAGCCCATAATCCAGTCATCAGTTTATATAATTGATAAATAATGTTATTCAGTTCACCTAGCAGTATTGTTGACGTTATGGCTAAGTTTATCGGAAGAAGTTTACGAAGAAGTTTTTAAAATTTATTATTGTTATTATTATTTAAATAATTGTTTATTTTATTTGTTTACATATATATTTAATTGCATGAATTTAGTCAGAACGTGCTGTGTGAAACAAACCAGTCACTTAAAAAATGATCCAAATCCATAAATTAAGACAAGCTCTTTAATTACGTATCATATTATTTGAAAATGCATTACTGTGTGTGCAGTGCAGTGGCTGAACTGCAATATTGGATTTCTCTTAACCTGTATCTAGGAGGATGCCTCTTCACATTCAGTTGACATTTTTTTCAGCTTTCGGCAAGCACTGACTTGTATACAGTTTTGTAGGCATCAATAACCTCAAACCAGTTGTGCCATGAATGCACTTCGTAATTTACTGGTCGGAGGCATTAATCAACACAGAAGCATGAACAAAATCTATAAATCTGGTGGAAGCCTGTTGGCTTCTTGGTTATAAACCTTTACACTGTTTATAACGAAGCAGCCAACACAACATGCAACAGTGTGTATACACACACACACTCGGTACACACCAGGTGTACCACACACCAACCATATCAAATGTGGTAAATACTCCTCAGTGGACAATAATGAGGGTGTGAGGGGGCAGAGACTCTCTCTCTCTCTCTCTCTCTCTCTCTCTCTCTCTCCGCTCTGCAGTCTAGCCCATCAATCCTACTTTGTGTGCTAATGATAGAGCCTTGCATAGCATCCAGCATACAAGCAATGAGAGGCAGCAGGCATGAAAAGCAGAGAATCTACTGCCAGCAGCTGAAGAAAAGGGAGGGATGCACTGTGACTGGAATCAGCAATCAGGAACCTGCTGTTACAAACACACACACACACACACACACGGTACCCATGCATGCACATAACATACACACATTTTTACACTCTCACTTATCAATGAATATTTCAGGGTCATTTCCCCTCAATGCTGAGCAAAAAAAATAAATTCCTAAAACCATTTGTCCGAGTACTAATAAGACAAGAATGAATAATCAGAGGGTTATTAAAGAGTCATACATAAGAGTGTAGAAAAATGAATCACTTTAGACATTTTTGTTTTTTTTTTTTCTTCTTTTTTTCAATTTTATTGTATTGCCAGAGATTTTTTTTTATTGGGTGGGTAAAAGTCAAAACGGGCCTATTTTCAGGGAAGTGGAAGTAAAGATAAATAGCAGTAGGGGTGGGTGATATGGATCAGAAATAATATTGTATTTTAGGCTGAATATTGAAACAGGATATACAATACTGTGCAGAAGTCTTCAGCCCCACCATTGTCTTCATATTAAAATAAAATTAAATTAAATTATGTTGAATAAATGAAAAACAGGAACAAATGTTTTACTGTGACATACTGCCTAAAGATACTATTAAAAATTGCCTGTTTACTGTACAGTATGTGACACCCAGCAACCTCATTCCCCCTCTCGTCTGTTCCAACCACTCAGCATTCACTCATCACTGTTCTGCTCTTCTGTTATCATCTGCACCCGTTTCTCACTGGTTCATGTCTTACAGTAAGTAAATTTTATTATTTTATTATTTTATTTTTTTTTGCTTGAATGATTCAATAGGTCACTGTGTGGCTTAACCACCAAAAACACAACACTTTGAAACTGAAACTGCTCAGGTATTGGAGCCAATAAAAAGATCCAAAAAAGTCCCTTAGGAAGCCCGGAGAACTATTCCTCAAAACTGCATTGATGTACAAGTGATTCTGGCTCTTCGGAAGCAAAATATAAAGAAGTCAGGGGTGGCTTTAAGACCTTTACACAGTACTGTACAGTATATTGTGGTAAGGAGGGATAAGTATTAAGTGTGTCAAAGCCACATGTGTCATGTCACATACACTTTTATTAAAATGGACTGTGATCAAAATAAATGCAGTCCTGTTTAAAATGCAGGAAAAAATAGAGGAAAAAAATATTATACATACAGTACCTGCATATATACACACACATACATACAGGTGTGTGTATATATACCTGTATAACTCATGGAGCTCCACAGGGTGTCATAGAGAGAAATGAATACATAGAGTGCATATTGAATGCGTTTTCATTGCAGGGCAAACAAGCATGCACACAATCACACACTTACTCACACACTACGGGCAATCTGGAAATGCCATGAGCCTAATCTGCATGTCTTTGGACTGTGGGAGGGAACAAAAGTATCCCAAGGAAAGCCCAGCGCTATGTACAGTAGCAGCAAACAAAATCTCAGTCCGCCCTGACTGTATATTAGGAACAGAAATCACCAGGGACCATCTGATACGATGTCACGATAACTAGATGCCAAATTGATATGTACTGAAATTCTCTAAATACTTCAGTTTTTATAAATATCTTTATAAAGTCGATATTAATTGTTTTGTTAAATTTGGTTACAATTCTAAACCTACTTAGCAAATAATTATCTGCCTGACAATTTATGATTTGGAGCTTATAACCTGTAGGATTATAAAGGAATGGCAACATTTGACCACATCAAATGCAAAAAAAAAAAAAAAAAAAAGACTGCCACACAAAAGAATCAACACATCACTGAATTGATTTTTTTTTCCCCAGCCAACTGCTATTGTATATATACACTACTCACAGTTGTTTATACACCAAGATAAAGTGTAAACTGAATTAAGTTGGACTGAATTAACTGCCTCTCACTATCAGAGACAGAACCTAAAATAACACCGAAATTTGTGGAAATGTTACAAAGTCGTGCAGACACAGGCCAAGAACTTCACGCCAAGACCTAGTGCAAGGATTTCAGAAGCTGTTGATCAGCCAAGAACAGAAATGAGGGCTTTCGTGGCCACAGTCTCACCAAGACTGGGCAGTTTGAGTTTAGTTTTTTTTCTTTATAAATTCGCTGCTGAAGTATCTGCATGATTGGCTGATTGGATAATTATATGAGTTGGCAGGAGTCTAGATTATTATAGCTGCTGGTGAGTGACACATTACATACCTGACTCATATCAGGTATCTGAGTCATATCAGTTATCTGACTCATATCTGGTATCTGTTCACAAGAACATCTGAATCACATGATTTATCTGACTTACTGTTTATCACTTTCTGTATCTGACTCGTGTCTCAACCTTGTCAGAGCCAACTTGAATACTACTGAAACATTCCACCAGCACCTGTAAATATACTCTCCAGTCACAAACACTATTTGCACTTAAATTACGAAATTATTAAGGGCCTTTGATTAAACGATTATTGCAGTGATGGACATGTTACAACTGACATAAATTATTTTAACCGTAACTGATGCAGCAAGCAACTTCTCATTCCTTACAGTACCATCACGGTCATACGGTGGTCATGAAAATGATTTTAGTGTGTAATTGTGAAGTGACTTAACAGCAGCTAACCATCCCATTATTAAAATGTGGAAGGATTGTGGTGAAACATTAAGTCTACAGAAGAAATAAGGACGTTAAAAAAAGTAGAAGTCACAGTCAGCACTATTACGTGTTTCCTCCGAACCACGTGACGCCAGCCGACCGCGTCTTTTCGAACTGCTCGCTCACGCACCGTTGGGGGCGGTGTAACACACTCGGAGGACAGCGCTATCCGCTCCTTCCGTTGCGTGAGCTCACAGACGCCCCTGACTGGCTGTAAAGCTGTGATTAATGTGGGAGCACCAGGTACCTCTCATCCCTCCCCTCTGAGAGAGCTCGGCCAATCAGCTCTCTCTAGACCTCTGGCTGCGAGAGGTTACAGCACCGGAACCGAACCAGCGATCTCCGGATGATAGGGCGAGCGCTTTACCACTGCGCCACTCGGAGGCCCTATCAGACCCAATTTTGACTATTTCAGCTATTTCACCAATGAGCCTTGGCTACACATGACCCAGTCGGCGATTCACCGTTTTTCCTTCCCTGGAGCATTTTTGGTATGTCCTGACCACTGCAGGCTGGAAACATCTCACAAGATCTGCAGCTGCTCTCACCCAGTCCTCCAGACATCACAACTTGTCAAAGTTGCTCAAAGCCTTATGCTTGCCCATTTTTTTCTGCTTCTAACACATCAAATTCAGGAACAAAATGTTCATTTACTGCCTAACATATGCTATCTACTTCCAGTTGCCATTGTAATGAGAAAATTAATGTTATCTGCTTCATCTGTACTGTAAGTTGTCATAATGATATGGTTGATATGTGTAGCTTTTAAATAACAATCTAATCACATACACCAAAAATATTAACATTACATCCATCATTAGACCAAACGTCTCGTTCTTTAAGTCTCAAACTGTGTGTGTGTGTGTGTGTGTGTGTGTGTGTGTGTGTGTGTGTGTGTGTGTGTGTGTGTGTGTGTGTGTGAATGAATATTTGTGAACGCTTCACTTGTCCTACAGAGTCTTCATAAGTTAAAAAGACCCTACGGCACTGTATCATATTAGCTTTCGTCTGTTTAAAATTTGGTTATGACATGCTAATAATAGTGAAGAGAAATTAAGATGAAGTGTGCAGGGCGTGTATGGATAAGCCAGTACTTCATATGCGTGAAGCCTAATTATTCTGCCTCCTGCTTGTCCTAAGCCAGGGCTTTTTTTTTTCCTAGAGAGTATTCTTTAAGGTCTCAGAGTTTGATTAGTCTTTGCCCTTAGATGTGCACTTTTCTGATTTCAAGTCAAGTGTTGAATCCTTGGCTTTTGGTTTTAAGGCTTATGGTGTAATTTTGAAAGGATTTAAAAGTTTTTTTTTTTTTGCATATTCATTAATGTGCTTTCTAGTCAAAGAAAGTGCACATAAACATGCACGAAAGTACACACTTACAGTACAGTATGCTCATACACAATCCCTTATATGACAAAAGAAGCACTGATGGAAAGGTCATAATTTAAATGAAATCACATATCAAATTGTATTTGACAAAGATCCAATCCAATAATTAATACAGTTAATGTAAAGGACATACCAAGGGCATCATGTCTGCTGTTGACAGACATCAATGCTGTAACTGTACTTGCAGCAGTACTTATACTGACAGTAAACATTCTCTATCCAGAATAATTAGCGTGCACAGATATCAGACGATAATTACACAAAGGTGCATAAATAGGAAAGCTTTCAAATATAATTCCATCATCCGCTTTATTAGGAACACACGGTACACCTGCACATTCATGCCATATTCCAATCAGCCAATCATGTACTGTAACAGCGGCACAATGCAGGAAATCAAGGTCGAGACTTTCAGTTCATCCTCACACCAAACATCGGAATTCGGGAGAAATGTGATCTCAGTGATTATGACTGTTGCCCAAACATTGAATATTGCAGATCTCCTGGGATTTTCATGTATAACATGCTCCAGAGTTTACACAGAATAATATGTGGTAAAATCCTCAGTGTTGATTTAACACTTTCAGAGTTCACATGAATCCAACATACTGCATGAACATATGGAAGGGGATGTCTTGAATTTCATAGCGAGTAATAGCTGATAAACAGCTAAAGTGAGGCATCCGGCTCTCTTCCATCTTCTGGAGATCAACGACATTACAGCTGACTAATACGTAGCTTCCCATCCTACAGAGAATAATCAAAGGTATATTTCAGCTAAAATCGCATCCATTGTTTGAAACAAATGAGCGGTCACACAAACATGATGTGTTTTAACCCAGACATTGGGATCAAAGATATTTCAGCAGACTAGAGTCAGATAAAAGTCTCTTGTGATTATAAATGTCAACCATCATGACATGGAAATCTGATCAGACCAAAAAATCCAAATTAAGCAATGTGGCTTGTAATTTGAACGTAGCCTATACAGTAGCTGGGTCAATGTAATAAGGTTCATTGCTAAACAAGTACTTTGTTTTTTTAAGATCAAGAGATCACACCTTCTACATTATGACGGGTTACAGCAAATCAGTCCTGTCTATTATCAGTTAGAAATGTAGAGGACGCAAGAGGCAAAAAAAAAAAAAAAATTTAATAAATAAATAAAACAGGATTAAATTTATTTAGAGGCGCCTTTTTTCCAGATTTTTCCCCCTCTCATGTCACATTATACCAGGACGAGTAATTTTGCTTTGTAATTGGAAATAATCGTCGAGTGTAAATCAATTTTGCAAAAAGAAATGCCTTGATGATTAAATTTTTTTTCCTCCTAATTATGACCTTTATCTACATGATTGCTTGCATGGCTCTACTTTATATATAAATTTCTCACTCCTGTTACATGCTGTGCCTTGTGCATGATTCATTTTAGATGCATACAGTATGTGCTTAGAATGAAACAATTCTATAAAAAACATGTCCTAATTTGTAAATACACATCTTATCATTTAATCTTAATCCTATTTTGGATCTTGGGACTGATATCGAAATATTTTGGCTCCCAGTAATACGGAACAGACTGTAAGCAGCGCTTAGTGTACGAGGCTGCAGCACAAAATTACATTTTAATTTGCAGATAATGACACTATGAGTTCATTTTCAAATTCTTCAAATCTGCCCATCAAACAACGAGACTTTAGAGGTCATCACCTCATCACACCCTTTACAACGTGTACACGAGCTCACTGGACATCTGGGCCGTGTTGTGAATGTGTCTGCTTGGGCTGCCAGATCAGGCAACAGATTCATCTCGATGATGTGCCAAATGTGCCACAGGGCTCTACGGGATACCAAGCAGGGGAGGAAGAGGCCAGCCGACTGAAGCAAGGGCGACGAGATTTGCCAGACCTTGGAATCTCCACAGCTTTCTGACCTTTCTCACTGCGTTCCAATTGGCTATGCATAGCCAAGAACACGCTTCACATCCTGCTACAGATCCTTCTGATTGGCCCTCTTTAATAAACGAGGTCAATTAAAGGATTTTGAAGCACTTCCAAATATAATCAAACACACACACACACACACACACACACACACACACACACACACACACACAAAATGTGGGACATTGGATCTAGTTACCAGTAGGAATGGGAATCAGCAGGGACCAACTGATACCATATCACGGACTTAGGTGTCAATCTAACTTCTGTTGCAGTTCTGTTAGTATCACAATTTTATAAATATCCACATTCAATTTTTAAAAATTTACCATTTTAAAAAACCACACAGGATGCAGTTCTGTCTCCCAAAGTGTGAATAGTTTAGATCGAACCACCTGTGGAATTATAGACTTTTTAGTAAAAAAATAGAATTTTTTTTTTTTTTTTAATCTCTTGTTATTAGAGTGGGCAGAAAGAAAAAGTATTTTCATGAATAACTTACGATCCTCATTAAATCCAAACTCCTACTGGTACTCAAAAAAGGACAGAAGGGATTGAAAAATAGTGGCACAAGAACCCAATTACATCTCGAAAGTATTGGGTTCTTTTTTGCATCCAAAAGCCACGGAAAAAAGGAACGGACTTGGATCAAAAATGACAGGCCTATTCTGTTTCCATTGCTTGGCTCATTCAACTTTATCAAACCTCATGAGTTTTTCTATCCTTTATTTTTTTTTTTTTTCTATTACGCTTTACTTTAGGTTTCTTGCTCTTCAGTCAGGGACAATGCTCTGATAAAAACCCCTTCACTCAACGTCATGAATAAACATGCACAGACTGTAGTGGTCAACACAAAAGCATAGCGTCTCAAAGGAAGCTTGATAGTATGTAAATTGGCAGAAGAAAAGAAAAGAAAAGAAGTGAGGTAGAGCTCAGAAGAAGGAGCTATGTTATAGCCGACTGTCTAAAGCTTAAGCCACAGATGATGTCATTTTATTTATTGTGAGACACTGGTGTGAATTTTTCCATCCAACAGGCCTTATTATCAAGCTGGATTATTACGAAACCAGCTTAATTTCTGAGTTTATTGCACTGTGGATTCATGAAAAGTTACTAGCTGGAAAAAACATTCATATTCTATGTGTTCTATTCATATTCTACTGTATGTGAGCTCTTGACCTTGTGCCAAAACAAAGTGACTCACTAATATCTACAAGGACGTTCGAGGCAAACCAGAACACATTCATGAGAGTAAAAACTCCGTCTAATTTTCTATATAGTACCCTGGTACACTAATGCACTCATCACAGCGTTTCACTAGTGTTTGGATACAATGAATTTTGAAAGTTTTCTCAGTACACCAGAGCTGTTGTCAGACTGCCTGAAACACTGGACTCCCAGGAATTCCTTTAATGGCCCAAACATGTGGAAATGGCTTGGAGTGATGTCAGAACTATACGTGGGTGGCAATAACTCCAAGCCAAGTTCCTGTAATATGCAAATGATTGTACAGTTCCCACAGATAGTGTGTCTCTTCCGCAAATTGGTTACAAGTTATCCATGGAATTTCGAGGACGTTAAGCTAAGAGAAGCCAATTTAGGTAAACGTTTATTTACATTCAGGGAAAAAAGCAACATAACATCACACATATGGTTTGCACAAGACCCAATCAGCTTTGCATGAAATGCTCACTTAAAGGAATCACTCACTCATCGTTTAAACCGCCTAATTCTGTATTCAGGGTCATGGGGGGCCTGGAGCCTATCCCAGGAGACTTATGGCACGAGGCGGGGTACACCCTGGACATTGTGCCAAACCATAACAGGGAACGCATACAAACACACACACACTCTCACACTGATTCACACACTGTGGGCAATTTGGGAACGCTAATTAGCCTAATCCACAGGTCTGTGGACTGTGGGAGTAAAACCCACCAAGCACAGGAAGAACGTGCAAACTCCATGCACACAGAGACGGGAATTAAGCCTGGCTGTGAATCGAACCCGGAACCTGGAGGCGCAAGGCGACAGTGCTAACCACTACACCACCCATAAAGGAATTCCTGTATCGCAAAAATCAATCAATCAATCAATCATGAGCAAGCCAGAAAAAATTGAGAGTGACCTGAGGGTGACCAGGTGGGTTATAATCATGTGGTTTATTCATTATGTATTCTTTAGGATAATAGTCTTTAAAAACCGTGAAAGTGTGACGAAAGTGTTTTTAATATACAGTAGGAAAAATGATCACCATAATATTTTCAGCCCAGCTTTGCTTCCCATTTCAGTTTACAGAGTGACATCAAAGTAACATGACTGCACACTGTATCAGAGGCAAACAAAGGCGCATGCCCACACATTTCACAAGTCTCTAAACTGTACATTTTTATATGTATAAAAAATATAAAAAACTTATAAAAACAAAAAGTTACCACTCAACCAAATATACCGAACTGTTGGTGAACAGAAAGCACATGTATAAGCAACAGAAGAATAAATGAACACTTACACACATTCTGGTCGCACAGGGTAAACAGGGGAGTAAAGGAGAGCATGGTAAGAGAGTGTGTGTGTGTGTGTGTGTGTGTGTGCGCTTTCTGAGAGCCCCCTGAGGAGAACATTGGCTCAGCTCAATATGGGCCACCTGCTCTGGCACTCCAGACAGCAGCCTGAGGGGCAAGTAGACACAGAAGCCACAAGCAAGCCAAGAGGATTCTTACACACTACGACATTTCTTCAATCTCTTTACAAACTTCTTAAACACACACACACACTACAGCTGAAGGCCTCACTCCCTGTTAAACACTGTGCCAGATGGCTAGGAACAGCCATACAGTATTTTGCAGAGGAGATGCCCGATGCTCCTGCTGCTGTTACCTGGAGCTCTGCCTTTCAGACATTCCAACAGTGTTGTCTGTATTACTTAAATAGTGTGTTTGCGTGTGTCAATCTTCTCCCTCTTTACCTTGGGCACGGATGACACCAGGATGAAAGAAAGTCTGAATGCTTTTGGGAGCATGGTTCAAATACTCTGTCCGTATTTCGATCTTAATTTAATGCGAAAGGACAGGTCCAGCTGGGACACAAAGAAGCAGTTCATCACGGTGATGGTTTTGAGCGGGAACATCTCTATGCTACTCAATACAGCGTCTCTCGGCTTCACCTTTTCAAAACATTATTCATCACGGTGTGCTCGTCCGTATTGTTAATTAAAGCATATGGGCATTCTTGAAAACAGCTTCTGTGCCTATGCTGTAAGGCAGTGTGGAATACAGTAGTGAGAAATAAGAGAAGCTGATTACCAAAAATGTGTTTTAGTGTCTGAGCTGTGCCAGGGTTGAAAGAGAGCTTCGGTGCTGAAAGGTAATTAGTCCCACCTGGGGTATGTGGGTGTGAGTGTGTGTGAGTGAAGTACAATTTGTCTCGTTAATCTGCCATGAGGGTAATTAAATGCATGGTAACACCTGGAACCAGAATACGTGCCTCAAATCGCGTGCCCGTTCAGCTTTACTTCAAAGCACAATCTATTCACACAGACACCACAGTTAAAAAAAATGAAATGAAAAAGTATCTGATGCTACTCGGCCCGGCGAATAAAAAGGGTCACAATTTAAGATTTTTTTTTGGACTGCCTTTAGCTTTGCTAATAACGCACATTTGCTATGACATTGTTTTGGCAACCTTATGCAATGTCAACATTTATTGCATTAAATTTTTTAGCAAGATCTTGTATTAATGGTGACAGTTGTGGAACCACTTTATGAAGTCATTCCAAAGACTTTCAATGAGGTTAAAGTTTGGACTGTGTGGTGACCAAATCATGTGTGAAAATGATTCCTTATGCTGGAGAAATACACGTATACCCTGCTTTATGCTCCACTGAAACTTTATGTGCTTGATTAAAAATCCTGGTATAATGTAAGCCAGGCCAAGTCCATTTCATTCAGTCAACTTTAGCTTTGATTACAACACACAATGTGATGGCCAGTTCATGTGAGAAAATGATTCCTTAGGCTCCCAGAACCACTATTTCACGATTTGAGTCGTGGAATATGCCAGTGCCATCAGGAACGAACAACTGCATCCTGTAGATGTGATAAACCTGGCCATTTAGTACATTCAGATTGTCAGTCATGCTCTTCCCTTCTTACGCTGATCACTATGGAACACGGTCAAGCTGGAATGACCTTTATCTGTTACGCTGAAGTTGTAGCTTATGCTCCCTAGCAAGCTGAAGCCGTTTTACTCGATTAGGCCAGATTTCTATGTCCGTTTTTTTTTTTTTTACGATGCAATTTTATCAAGTGTTTAAGTGATCTTAAGTCATGTAACTATCGAGTTATCTCGATATCATTATCCTTCCAGGTTTTAACAATGTTTTGGACAGTTTAAAACAACATTCCAGTAGTTTCACCAAGCTTCTTAGTGGTTTTCTTTGCTTGACATTGGCCAATATGAAATCGATTTTTTACAATGTTACTTTAATTCATATATGGTTTGTATTTCAGGTTCAATTCAATTTTACTTATATAGCGCTTTTAACAATGGTCATTGTCTCAAAGCAGCTTCATAAAATGAAAAGAAAATTTATGAAAAAAGAAAATGTATGGAAGGTGGAAGTGATAAAATTTTGCAGCTCCTCTTTAATCCTTCAGGTGATGCACTCTAAACTATTCACACATTGGCGGCAGCACAGCATCCTGTGTGGTAGGAGCAAATGATCTGAGAAATTTGTTTAGGATTGCAACAAAATCTAAAAAAAAATTCATATCGAATCAGGTTATTTATAAAATTGTGATATTAACAGAATCATACTACAAATCAAATCAGCACCTAGGTGTCATGATGATATCGTATCGGGTGGTCCCTGGTGATTCTTACGTGTTACACTCACTAGATTCACAAGCTGCCTAATGGTGTTGTAACTTTGCACTCTTTGTGTATACAGTACATTTGGTTTAGATTTTAAATATCATACGTAAAAATATGCAACCTTTTTTTGCAAAGAATTCATTCAGCTGAACATATCTATATTACATATTTTATACAAACTTGACAAAATGTTTCCAAATATATATTTTTTTCTTTTCTCTGTACCACTCCGTACTGTTCTGAATTCTCTAAAGGAAACCGCAAATGAATTACATGGGCTCTGAGTTTACCCACGGAGAGGACGGTAAGTGTTCATATAGCTAAAGTTATTGGATGTAATCTCTTTACCAATACTGTTACTTATTGCAGTTGCAAAAACAAATCTAAAGTTCAATTATGGCTCTAACTCTCCAAACATGTTGTTATACAGAGGCTCGGAGGCTGATCTTTGTAGTGATTAAAGCGCATGTGAGAGATCATTAATCTTCATTCAGGTTCACGTCTGCCAAGGCACTTTCAAGACTTTCAAGCTAAATCTCACAGAGGGAGACGGAAGTGTGAAGCACAGAATTCAACCATGGCGCTTGACTCTCATCTTCAGCCAAATTCAAAGTAGTTCACAAATCACCCTGAAAAAAAAAATTACAAGAAAAAAAAACACCTCAAAATCATGTAGTGTATCAGTGAACTCAGTGCCGCTATGCAGGACCAGGTTCTCTTGTTAAGACCAAAGATGTTTAACGTCGCTTGCTTGACTAAAGCTGGCTGTAATCCAGACAACAAGGACACTCAAGCAAAACAAAATTAGGTTAAATGAACAAAGGGAAAAAAGCAGGCATCGTTATTCTAAAGTGCTTCTCGTTGGAAGCGCATCACATGAAAAAGCAAATGGAAAAACAAACAGTAAGGTAAATTACTAATGGATTGTTCCAGCACTTTCACCTTATTAGATTTTTTTTTCTCCACATGCTCCCTTATGTATACGGATAAATAAATAAGATAAACGTGAACATGATTAGAATATAGGGGGGAAAAAAACAACTGCCCATTTTATATCAGGTAGGCTTCCATCAACTTAAAGGAGATGGAGTGGGAATGACAGCCAGGGCAGAAGACAGGAGAAAGCTAAAACACACACACACACACATTTTGCTAGCTATTGGCTGACTGAGGCTGTAGAAAAAGACTGCAAACTATTCAGTTCACGGTTTGCCAGATGTGGCTCTGATTTAAATTACATTAACCTCAATGCCACAGCTAGAAGTAGAAAAAGAAGAAGAAGGAGGAGGAGGTTTTGGTTCATTTATATAGGTAGTTATGTCAAAGTTTATGTAGAGCTCCAGTAGTCTGGAATATCATGGAGAGATGGTCGAAAAACCAAGTCGCATCTATTTACACACCTTAACACTAATTTCATTTAATCTGATTTATTCACGCGTCACTGACAAATACTGCGTATTTGAAATACTGAAAATGTGCATGAGTATTGTCTACTTGAGGAAATAGGAGTTACAGCACACACATGCAATAAATACACTGAAAGTACAGATTAACATTAGAAAAAAGTTTTGTTTAAGAATTGGAAGCAAGCTAGGTTTCAAAGCACCTTTATCTTTGACATGATTTTTTAGGCATCACCTCAGTCACAACACAGATGATACGATCCTCTAGAACTGCATGACTGGAACCAACGTCTCTTAGACTACAAGTAGGAAATGTATCAATGCTTTCTGTCCTGGCATCTAGGTGGTGGAATGACTGCCCTCGGCTGTCGAATCAAGTCGTTGGTTGTCTTCAAATAACTACCAAAACCCTTCCTGGGTGAGTTTATTAAAAGGGACTTTTACACATAAACTTATAAGTCACTGTGGATTATGCTAAATGCCACAAATGTAAATCTTCCATTTGTATGGCATTAATGAAGTCCTATGTCAAAATTTCCAGGTTCTGTGACTTCTTTTTCTTTTGATTGCTTCTCTTAGGGCTCGCCACAGGAGACGACCAAGTCTGCATCTTTTTTTTTTTTTTGGGCGGAGGGATTTGGCACAGGTTTTGTGACAGATGCATTTATCCAGGCTTAGGACCATTCAAACTTCTGACATGTAGCCCACCAAAGAACTAATTGCCAGGTTCCATATTATGTCTGTGTATTGCAGAGATGTACTGCATAACAGAAATACCCACCACTGTTAACCTTTTCTGAGCCTGAACATTTTTCAAGTAGCATTTATGAGATAATGAAACCTGGGAATCCTATGCACAAGATTCAACAGGTTTAAGCTTAAAATTAAATGGAGTCGTTTTATATTGTGGGATCAACATCCCTATGCACACCTTCACACCTTGTCTGAAGCATCTACGATATTTGATTAAATCCCTACGAGACTGCTTTTCATTTCTTTCTCCACAGCACAAAGCTATTTCAGTGGTACCCTTTTTGTCCTTGGTGCCCAGATAAAATAATATACTTGCAGGTTTGCATGCTCAGTGTACAATTTTTACAGTATATTATCATTTCTGTTAGAAGAATTTCTCAAAAATGGTAAATAATAAAGGGCTAATAACAGACAGACGTGGTCTAAACTAAGTGTTACTGATGTCTACTGTCTTTGCATTGTTTTTGAAAATGAATCCAATGTGGAAGTGACAAAATTGAATGTCCAACTTTTCAACAGAAATAAAGGTTTGTACCCTGTTACAGATACAAAAAGGTTTAGGCTGTTTATTCAAATACAAAGCAATGTTAGCATATAAATTAGCATGAGGCACCTTGGTATTTTAGCTAAGCTAAAGGCTAGAGCTGAGCTAGCTAGCATGTGGTCTGTACATTCCAACCAACAGCCAGGCTCTATTAGTTCTGCCCATATGCCCGTTTACTGTTTAACCAGGGTTTATGTGGAGTCCGTTCCTGCCAAAATGGTAATGACCAGAGCTCCCATAGTCAAAATCGCTCATCAGAAAACCTAGGGGTTTGTCCAGTTCTTTTTATCCTGTCTACGATATAAACAGGCATTTTATGGAACACCCAATTGTGTTCTTTAAAACTGGCGGCAAGGTGGCATAGTGGTTAGCACTGTTGCCTTGTAGCTCCAGGTTCCAGGTTCAATTCCCGCCTTGAGGTCTGTGTGAATGGAGGTTTCATGTTCTTCCCGGTGCTTGGTTTCTTCCGGTTTCCTCCCAAAATCCAAAAACATGCAGATTAGGCTAAATTTCCAGATTGCCAGTAGTGTGTGACTGGGCATGTGAATGTTGACCGGCGATCCTACCACGATCATAAAAATGGGAATAAATACAATAGTCACCACTGGCCTTCATGGTCCCTAGGTGGATTACAGAGGTTAATAGATGGATGGATGGATGGTTATTTAAAGAAGTTACAAGACAATTAATGGGAGTTTCACTATAGCTGCTAAATAATATGCTACACAATTAAAAAATATTTTTCTTTATACAGTGGAACCTTGAATTGCGAGTAACTTGGTCTGTGAACATTTTGCAAGACAAGCACATTTTTAAAATAAATTTTAACTTGATAAAGGAGCGAGGTCTTGAAATACTTTTAATCCTAATACAAGAGCTAAGCCAGTGGTACTTCACTCTCACTCTCTCTGTCATGCTTGGGACTGTGGTAGGGATGCACCGATACCACTTTTTTGAAAAACGAGTATGAGTACGAGTATTTGCATTTCAGTACTCGCCGATACCGATACAAAGTACTTAATAAAAACATGATTTAAATTTACAGGTAACAGCTTTGGTCATATAATTTAACAAAAAACAAGGGACTAGTTTGGAATTAAGAACATTTATTTAAAATGAAAAGCATGTTGTATGCAACATATTACATAATATAAATAATTATAAAAAAAATGTAAACAGTGACAGTGCAACTCAAGTATTTTCTCTCGTCTTGCAAGAGTTTGCTACAGCATGGGTTGTGTTGGTTTAGAAGCGAGGGTAAACTCTTTGTACTCATTGTCGTGTTGGGATTTTAGGTGCTTGATTAAATTACTTGTGTTAAATGCGCTAGCTTTTGAGCCTCCTCTGGACAATTTCGCTGAGCACAATTTGCAGTCGCCTTTGTTTTGTCGTCTTCATTCACTTTGAAATAATTCTATACGGCTGACATGTCTCGTTTCGCCTCGCCTTCTCCTCGCTCTGAGCTGCAGCCGGGGCCTGGGGGCGGGCACTCGCCGCTTGTGATTAACCCCTTACACGCCGCTCAAACAGACATTTCTCAGACCGTGTAATCGGTCCCTGGT